>JAPTJF010000150.1:0-126519 GCA_029339195.1 Micractinium sp. NFX-FRZ
CAGCACAGCACAGCACAGCACAGCACAGCACAGCACAGCACAGCACAGCACAGCACAGCACAGCACAGCACAGCACACGCAGCGTAACATCAAGCCACGCCCCCCCCCCCCACCTGAACAGATCGTCGAGCGACACCTTCTGCTGCTGCCCCTGCTGCCCCTGCTGTGCCTGCTGTGCCTGCCGCCCCTGCTGCGCCTGCTGCTCCTCCTCCAGCTGCAGCCGTGCCAGCTCGTCGGCTGCCACCTCGTCAGCAGCCAGCTCAGCAGCTGCCGCGTCAGCCTGCATGGCCCACCCGCCAAACAGGCCCCGCCCCATGCCGGGGGCCGCGGCTTTCAGGCGCCACGCCTCCCCGCTTTCCACCTCCTCCAGCCAGGCACCCGTGGCAGCCTCTTCTGCGGCTGCTGCTGCTGCCGGGTTGCCGGCAGAGTCCCAGGCGGCGCCACCTGGCGGGATGGGGGGCAGGGAGGGAGGGGGCAGGGACGGCAGGCTTTGAACCGGTGTGCGGTGCAGGGTGCCACCGCCCAGCCGGCTGCCAAGTGTACACGCCACTGCCTGCCCAGTGGCGGCTGTTTCTGGTGGTGCGCATGCTGCCCGGACCATGGTGTTCCCCATCTGTCTGGCAAGCGTATCTACTTGGCTTACCGGGGGTGAAGGGCATGCTGCTGATCTTGCCCCGCACAAACTCCCGCGTGCCCTGGCGAGCCGCCATGGGGCGCCGCGCCAGCGCCAGCCGGTCGGCGACATCCTGCAGGCGGTGGCAACAGCTATCAGAGCCCACCTCTGACACTTGCACCCCAGCGTGCCCCCGCACAGTGCGACTTCTTGCTGCCCCCAGCATGTCACCCTGCCCTGCATGCTTGGCCCCTGCAAACTTGACCGCCCGGCCCCGGGCAAGTTGGTGGCGCAGCTGTCAGAGCTATAGCTGTGCCGCAGGATTGCCCTGCAGGGTGTCCAGCACAGGGTGCACCACAAGCACGCAGCAGAGCAAGCTGCCCCCAGCATGCCACCTTGCCCTGCACGCCAACCACCCTGCATGCTTGGCCCCCCGGCCCCAGCCCCAGCACATCCCTGCAGGGGCGTGCACATCGCTCTCACTTGCTCACTCACCCCATCGTCCCCTGACATGTAGACCTCACGGAAGCCCAGCTCCGAGCCAGCACGCTCCCCCTCCCCCTCATCGTCCCCGCCAGCTAGGCAGTCTGGCAGGAGCGGCTCGACGGCGGCACGGGCCGTAGAGGGCTCCGTCCACAGAGTTGGGCGCACGCTGCGCGGCTGCCAGCTCAGGCCTGCAGGCAAGGTTGTGCGGGGTGTGATGAGACAGAGGTGCCGTGGCAGAGGCAGGAAGGTGGCAGGCGGGAGGCGGGGGGAGCGGCAGGCGGCCACTCAGGCAGCGCACCGGCGACGGCGACGTCGGCGGCTGGGCTGCCCTCCAGGCGCAGCGTGAGCAGTTCGTCGCGCAGCCAGGCGGCCGTGTCCTCGCCGGTGTAGCAGCCGGGGGGCAGGGTCTGCACAGAGAGAGAGGAAGGCGCGAAGGCGAGCTTGCTCGACAGCAGGGCGTTGTGCCGCGGTCAGCAGGGGTGCTTCGGGAATTTCAAAAATAGCGCACACCGCTTACCGCCTGCAGATCGTCAAGATCGGCATGATACAGGCTGCCTTCGCCGACACTCGGGAGCTGGGGCCCGCCAGAGGGCGCCATGCTGGTCGCCGACTGCTGAATTTGAGTTCGATCGTGGCTGAGAAGCAAATGCCAGCAGCAGAAGCCCATATGGTGCCCGCAAGCGGCCCAGCGCAAGCACAGCAGGCGCGTCGTGGCGGGAGTGGCGGCAGGCGCTGCTGGCCCAGCAGTGCTCATGCCCAAGATCATGCGCCTGGTGCTGCATCAATCCAGCGACTCATGCTTCCTCAGGCACACTGAACGCCGGCACACCCTAAAAACGATTTCAAGAGAACTGAGACAGTCGTAGCACTGGGCAGTTAGCATTGAAGCCGGTCAGCAACACATAATATGAAGCTAGCTTTACACAGTACCTGTGCACAGTCTTTTTACATCAACGTACAAACTGAATACTTTCAGCCTCCCATAGCCGCCTTGCTAGCCCCCGACAAGCGTGCCACTGCTGCCATGACGCGAGGCCGCCCCGCCTTCGTCCTCCGCCGTCCCTCGCGCCTGCAGCGTCCGCCGCCGCCGCTGCCCCTCCGCCGCCTCTTGCTCCGGATTGTACAGCTGGCAACCGTAGCACGTGTTGGGCAGGACGGTCTTGTTGGTGGAGGGCGGGTCCCCGGGCATGCCGCCCTTGTAGAGGGAGGCATACTTGTCAAAGAGCGCCTGCCAGTAGCGCCACCGCGCCTCCTCCGTAAGGTGGGCCAGCGCAAATGCCTGCGGGGAAGACGCCAAAAAATGCGAATTGGTGGGGGAACAGCCATAAGGCCCAGGTATATGTATATGTATCAGGTAGGGAGGTTGGGGAGGGGCAGCCGGCTGGGGCAGGCGGCAGAGGGTGCACCCACAACTGGGCGCCACCACTGGGCACAAACCTCCTGCTGCGCCATCCTGCCACGTGGCAGCCCCGCCCTGCTGCCCACGCTGTGCAAGCCACCCCCTGCCATGCTGTGCGCGGCATGCACAGCGTGCAGGGCATCCACCACGCCACCCACCGCACCTGCCCATTGGCCGCCACTCGCCGTGCCACCTCATCGTTTGCCTTGCTGGCTTTCAGGGCTGTCACCAGCTGCAGGATGTCTGTGGTGTTGTCCACCCAGAAGGGCAGGTAGTGCACGCACGGCTTCAGGGCGCGGTAGTACCTGAATCGTAAAAGGGGAGGTAATGGGTAATGCATGCACGCAGGGTTGATACCTGAATCGGTGGAAGCACAAGGGCTGCTCAGGGCAGCAACAATCGGGCCAGGTGGTGGTCCTTTTTGTCCACACCGCGAGCGCAAAAGGGGAGGCCATGCACGCATGGCAGCGTGCACCCAGTCGCCACGCTCCGCCCACCAGATAGGAGCGACCAAACCCCAGCCATCATCTCACAACTCCAGCTCTCTCACAGGCCTGCTTGGGCATGACCAATGCGCCCCATGCACCAGCACACACACCCAGGCAGGCAAGCACCTGCCATGCCTCCCTCACCCCCGCCCCGTCCTCCTCCTTACCACTCCAGCTGCTGTGACGCCTGCTTGAGCGTGACGCTGTTGATGCCCAGCAGGGCTGCTAGGCGGTTGGAGGCTGAGATGCCGTCTAGGTCAATCAGATACCTGGCGGACAAATTGGTTCAATTCAGGGGGGGGGGAGGCAAGATGCATTGTTTCAATTTAGGCAGAGTTGAAGGAGCGTGTTGGGACGTGATGCGACAGGTGGCGGCGTGGAGATGGTGCAGGGGCGGGAGGTTGGTTGACTATCAAAAATGGACGGCAGAATGCCACCCGAATGCCATCCAGGTGCCTTTGCCCCCACACACGGCTCGCCCCCTCCCCACGGCGTGTGTTACTGTTGTCACACCCACCACCGCCCCGCCCACATGTGGTGACACCATAACCCACCCGCTCAATTGCAATGAGCCTGCTGGTGGTATGTCAGGGGGCCGCATGGGCATGGCCTGGGTGCGGTTCAGCACCACTCCAACCACAAGCACCCCACGCACTCTTCTCATGTAGACACACGGCAGACAGGGGGTGCGGTTCATGACCCACTTGTAGTGTGCCTGCTCGTAGTATGTGAGGGGGCGCATGGGGGTGGCCTTGGTTCCCAACGCGTCCACATTGATCGTGATGTTGAGCAGTTCTGGGTGCTGGTCGCTGACCTTGGGCAGCGACAGGCGGGAGCAGTTGGCCTTGCGCAGAGGGTCGCCGTTCAGCGGGTGCGGCGCGCAGAAGGGCGTGCCCCTGCACATGGGGGCGGGGCCGGCGCGAGGCTGGGGCAGTTGGCCTTGCGCACTGGGTCGGGCGGGCAGACAAGGTGAGGTAGGCAGGCGGGCCGGGCTCCTGCGGGCGGGCCAGGCCGTGCTCAGGTGGAGCGCAGGGCGTGCCAAGCTGCCCTTGAGGCACCCGGGCGGCGGCTGTGCCCGCCCACCTTCCCCTTCCTCAAACCCGCCTACCTGCTCGCCTCCCTGACTGGCAACCAACCGGGCCAGCTCCACCTGTGGCACTGCTGCTTGCCTGCTCACCCAGCTCTTGGCATACCCCATCACTCGTATGAACCTGTAATGCTTTCAGTACTGATGTTGCAATTGCTCGCATTCTCCCACCAACTCCCGCTGTCTCCCTCGGCTGCCGGCCCCCCTGGCACCCCACCTGAACCACGCCTGCTCCGTCTTCTCCCCCCATGGGACATACCTGCCGGGAGGGCAAGCAGGGCATGGCCGGGAGGTGTTCAGTGGTGGGCAGTACAGTGCCAGGAAACGTCAGCCTCAGCCAGGCAGGCCAAAGGCTGGCCACTGCAGGCAGGGTGTCCAGCTGTGCCAGGCTCACCCCAAACCAGAAGCCCCGTGCCTGCGCGGACTGCGACTGCAGTGCCCCGGAACAGGTGGTGTGTGTGGAGCACGGTTGAGGTGGGGCCATGTCATACACTGCCGCGCCGCATCACATGCATCTCACGCACCCGGCGTACCGCACTCCCTCCCCAGGCACACACACGCCGCCGGCACCCCACGCACTGAGGGTGCAACGCCTCCCGGAAGTTGGGCATGAGGGCGTCGTACTGCGAAGTGGTGTGGCGGAGCACGGAGAAGACGGGGGCGGGGCAGCCAATGGTGCCCTCCCCCTGCAGCAACAGGGTGACATCTGCCTGTCAATAGCGCCCCATGGCGTACGAGCAGGTGGTGGCGCAAAGCCGCACGCAGTACCCCCGACCCTGCCCCTTAGCCCTCGTCTTCCCGCCCGAGGCCCTCACCTCATCCCAGCAGATGCCCCAGTCGTGCACGTTCCACAGCATGGGCAGCCCTTCCTGAATCGTGCTGCACACAAACGGATGACAACGGGGGATGGGGAAGTTAGAAGACGCGATGAAGAAGCAGAGCACGGTCCAGGTGCCCCAGGCGTGGTCGCCCTGCCCCACTTGCACGAGCCTCCGTGCCGCCGGCCATGCACAGCATGTTCGTCAGACTCCTTGTGCATTGTGGTCCTTGTGTGTCTCTCTCTCTCCAATTTCGAAACTAAACCCCACTTCTCCACTTCTCGCCATACCTCCCTGCCGACTCCCACTTCCCTCCGTGCCCCCCCACCTCGCTTCACACCGCCGGCCCCACCCACTCACAGCTTCCCCTGTGCCAGCCCTTTGTTCATTCCCTCCAGAAGCGTCTCCACCTGGGGTGGCAAGCGGGCACAGGGAAAAGGACGCAGGGTGTGAGCACACAGCAGCAGGAGAGCGCCCCAGGCGGGAGCGTATGCAAGGTGTGAGCACATGGCAGCTTGAGGCGAGGGAGCGCCCCGACATGGGAGGGTACGCCGGGCGAGCACCCCACCGCACGCACCCCCATCCCGCCCGAGGAGTAATGTTCAGCACCCCAGTGTGCGGCAACCCCATCCCGCCCCACCACTAGATACTGAGTGCCTCAGTGCCCCCACCACACCCCACCCCACACGGACATAGTGCCCTACCCCACCCCCACACCACCCCCACACCACACCACACCAGTCCGCTCCAACCCCACCCCCACCCTCGCACCACACCACACCAGTCCGCTCCCACCCCACCCCCACCCTCACACCACACCACACCAGCCCGCTCCAACCCACCCCCACCCTCACACCACACCACACCAGCCCGCTCCAACCCACCCCCACCCCACCATGTAGTTGCAGTGGTCCACACAGGCGTCCTTCACGCGGCGTAGGGGGAAGTGCAGCTGGTTCTCCTTGACCTAACGAGGGAGGCAAAGGGGAGGGGAGCGGGCTCCGTTGGGCGGGGGTGACCCCTCTGGCACCCGCACTGGCAGCCGGCGGCGGCAGTGGCAAGGCCCTCTGCTCGGGCCGCGGGGCGTGCGCAGTGTGCACAGCGCTGCAAGCACTGCGGGGCCAGCTGGGAAGGTTCTACGCAACCGGGACCCCACTCTGCATCCAAAGGAGCAGCACGCACGTCGCCCTGCATTGACGGTGGACCTCTGCCGGTGTGGGCCGTCGAGCACACCACGGCATCCCGCTCCCGCAACGAGCAGCTCGTGAGCACTCCACGACTTCTGGCATTCACCAACAATGCACCCTCGGCACGGCAGCACTCACTTCAAAAACAACATGTGTGCATCCATCAGCGAGTGCCGCAGGCAACGCCCATCTGAGAGAAGCAGGCAGCGCCCACCCGGACACTCCCCAGCCGCTGCGGCGGCGCCCACGCCACCGCAGCGTGCACGGTGCCAGCACCCACCTCCACGTATATGTGCAGATCATTCCTTCCGTCGATCCCCAGCCGGTTCATTGTTGCCTCGATGTCCCCCCGCGTGAAGCCACCAGCCCAAGGTGCCAAGTCATCCTCAGGTCCCCGCTGCATTGCGGCAGCGGCAGCCGCCACCGCCTCATCCGGAGACGGCACCTGCCCTGGGCCGCCGCAGAGCAGCGCGGGGTCGGGCGCCTGCTGCTGCTGCTGCTGCTGCTGCTCAGCAGCTGGCTCTGCTTGTGGGTGCTGCTGCTTGTCTGCCTCTGCTTCTGCCTGGGCTGCTTGCTCCAGGGCGGCGAGGCGCTCCTGCAGCGCAGCTGTCTCCGCACGCTGCCGCTCCAGCTCCCCTTCGAGCCCCTGGCCTTCATGCTGCGGCTCTTCCCCCTCCCGCACCCGACCCGCAGGGCACGCCGGGCACACGGGGCAGGCGGCGCGCACCGCTGCCAAGAGGGTTTGGCTTGTGGTGCCACCGCCGCCGCCGCCGTCGCCGCCGCTGGCCAGCAGGAGCAGGCCGCCCCCGGCAGCTGCGAGGAGGACCAGGCTCGCCGCCACAGCCACTTGGGCTCGCCGTGGCTTGCTTGAACGCCCCGGGAGCTGCATGGCACGTGGACGCTGTCGGCAGGCTTCCCTGAGCGTCCCCCGGCCCCTCTCTTCACCCCGACCTGGGACCTATCAACACGTGAAGACACGTGAAAGTGCAACCGCATCGCTCCGGATGGGGTCCATGTGCCGCTCAGCACGGCCTGGCAGCGGCGGCACCGCCTGGAAAGAGTCCCACACCACAGACTGGATGGCATCAGCATGCTGGCTGTGCTCAAGTCCTGCTTTTCTTGTGTGGTTTAGTCTAACGCAAGTAGGCGCGCCGCACAGCACGGCTGCCTGGAATCACCTGATGGGGGCCAGCGGCATCTGCCGATCGGAGCGCAGCGGCGGAGCGCGAGCGGGAGGGCGGTGCGGCCTGCAAACGGTGCACGCCAAGCATTCAAAGCGGCTGCCTGCAACTTGATGCATGCGTCATGGTGGGATGCGTGTGTACTGTCAGGTATGTGCTATGGCAACGCCTGGCTGGCGTGTTCCTGGTGATGTTGCCCTGTGCAGTGCTGCGCACCAGCTAGAGCTAGACCCAGACGGTCTAGGGGCGGACCCTCAGAGTGGGCGCCGCTGCTGCAAGAACCACTCCCCTGCATTCAAACCGTGAACTCCACAAAGTTGAAAGGGAGACAAGTTCCCAGGGGGCGGCATGCCTGCCCAGGGCGGGCCGCCAGTTTGGCACGGCAGGAGCTGCGCGGTCCCACCGGGCAGCCTGCAGCGACCCATCGGCAGCTCACCCCACCCATCCCACCGGACCACCCACGTATGAAAGGCATGCATGGTCTTTCCAGTGCAGCCAGTTTGGTGTAGAACAGAGAGCACTGATTGGTGCCACGATCAACAGCCCTGACGGCGCTCGGGGTGGCGGCGGGGGCGCGAGGCGGCATGCCGCTAGGTGCAGCTGAGCAACCCTCTGTGACCACTCACTGACCCAACGGGATGGGCCGCCGGGCCGGCTGCCACGTTGCAATTTTGAAGCAATCAAAGTGCGGATGCAGCTTCGGGTGGGGAACAAGGGCCATTGAACGGTCCCCATATGTACCATATGTACCAACCATGCCAGCTGGTGGAAGAATGGCTGAGTGCCACCTCAGCGCGGCACTTCTCAAAACTGAGGCATCTTGCTCGCGAGGCACAGCCTTCCGTAGCGCTTTGCTGCCTTGCCTCGATTTGTCGACCTCGTCAAGCAGGTCCCACAAGTTTGTGTTGAGCTGCCCAGCTCAACACCTGTAGGACACGGTCCTCACCGCTTTCGTGCGGGGCGGACGGCGAAGCCCTCTTTCATTGCACGTGTGGTCACACAGAGGTGCTCATTTTGATGGGAGGGCGCGGTGGGGGGCTGCGGGAGCCCGCGATGTGACCTGTCCCAGCACCTGTCCTTCCCCCCTCCTCCCCCAGCGCCGCGCCCGGCCAGCCCGGTTGGCCTCCGCTTGGCACCTGCATAGTGCGGGCTGGCGATCCGCCGCCCGCGCTCCCAGGGGTCTTTGCACCCCTAGCTCCTTATTACTGTGCCATGACAGTCCGGTCTGTCCCGCGGGGTGCTTGAAATTGTCTCACCCCTTTGCCGCTTCATGTGCAGGTTTGTGGGCCAGAACAGCGAAAGGGACCGGTTCAACGGGGCACCCTCGCGTTCTGCCCTCGTAAACCGCTGGTCCTGGTGGCTGGAGGCGCCGAGCTCCACCACAGCCTGCTGGCACCACGGTACCAAACAGGGTGCAAAGGCAAACCTTACCTGTTCTTCCAGCACGTCTGCATCTACCACGTGAGTTCCCCGCTCGGATTCTGCACATGTCAGCTCAGACTAGCGGTGCTTGTTGCGGCAGCTCGCCGCGCCCGCCGCTGGCCTTGCCCCCAACGGCCAGCGTTGCGCCCGCCGGAGTGTCCGGCTGTGCCTGTGGGTGCTTGCCGCCTGTGCTGCTCAAGGACGGGCCCCGCAGCAACTGCTTATCAACTCAGACGCCCTGCTTGCTGCCTGCCCGCCTGCTTGACTGCCGCAGGGTGCTAAACACACACACCAGGCGCAGGCAAGTGTCAGATCAGCCCATGCAGGCTCTCATGCAGCCGCTGCCCAGCTCCTCCACCGGCCCCATGCCAGCCCTGGGCTGCCACTGGTGGCAGCAGGAGCAGCAGCAGGAGCAGCCGTGGCAGCAGCGGTGGCAGATGAACCCGCAGCAGGATCAGCAGTGGCAGACGCCGAACCAGCTGCAGCTGAGCCCATCCGAGGCAGAGGCGGAGGACAGGCAGATCCAGCGGCCGCTGCACCTGCGTCCACTGGAGGGCTGCGAAGGAAGTGGCTTGGCAGCTGACGAGCAGCTTTGCCCGGCAGGTGAAGTGCAGCACGAAGTTGATGCCCACTTCGAGCACCTGCAAGCCATGTGGCAGCAAGCATGCGCGGATGACCAGGCAGCCTGGGAGCAGAAGCGCGCGCAGCGGCGGGCGGAGTGGGAGGCGCAGCAGGCTGCTCTGGAAGCGGAGTGGGAGGCGCAGCAGGCGGCGGCGCAGCGCAAGTGGGAGGCGCAGCGCGCCCTGCAGCAGCAGCTGTGGGAGCAGTGGAGGCGGGAGCAGGGGCAGAAGGTGGTGACGCTCGACAGCCGGCCGCAGAGCCGCCAGCAGCGGCAGGAGGAGGAGCAGGCCGAGCCGCCGGCGAAGCGGCGCCGCTGCGAAGCGGATGCCAGCAGCCACGGCAGGCCGGACCCCGGCCAGGCCGGCAGCGCACAGTGCGCCTGGCTGCCAAGCCCGACCGCCTCGAGTGCCGGCAAGCCACAGGTGGGTGGCAGTGGCAGCGCTGGGCGCGCGTCGTGGCAGCGGTGGCAGGGTGCCTTGTTACATGCACACGTGGCCAGTGGAGTGGGTTTCACGTGCGTGTGGGTGGTTGTGAGCGCGCGGGTGAGCTGGCAGGCAGGGGCACAAGGCCAGCCCCCATGGCCCTTACCCCGGGCCATGCGTCCTGCTCCGGCAATACCTCCGCCTGTCGCTGCCCGCCAGGCACCAGCCCCTGTGCTGCCGCCTGGCTGCCCTGCCGTCGCACTGATGCCCCTCTGCCAGCCCGCGGCTTGCACCTGCAGGGAGGCTCTGCTGTTGGGAACAGCAGCTCTGCCCGCGAGGGCTGGCCCTGTGCGGCGGGTAGCCTGCTGGGTCAGGCCAGTGCCGCACTGCCGCTGCGCGACCCCCTGGCGCCGGTGCGGGTTCCGCGGGCAGGCCGCCATGCGGGCACGCAGCCTCAGCACGTACAGCAGCAGCAGCAGCAGCAGCCGTCCAATCTGCAGCAGCTGCTGCCGCCGCCACCGACAAGCGACCTGTCAGGCTGGGACGCCCGGCAGACAGCGCAGCGGTCGCAGCAGCCGCCATCGCCACCGCTGCCGCCGCTGCCGGCTGGGCAGAAGCACGCCCGCCTGACCCCACGGGTGGTAGCCTCCTCCGAGCATGCCCAGCTGGCAGCAGAGCAGCAGCAGTGGGCAGAAGCTGCCCAGCAGCTGGTGCAGCCGATGCGGGGCCAGCGGGAGCCGACGGCGCAGCAGATGGAGGGGTGGAGGGGCAAGCAGGCGTGGCTGCTGGCGCAGCGGCAGGCGTGGGAGGACAGCGCGGAGGGTGTGGCGCAGGGCTGGGATTCCAGCTTCGAGCTGCTGCCGAGCCAGGTGCAGGGGCGGCTTCCGCAGAGCATCCCACCCCCGATGCCGCTGAGGGGCGCCACAGCCTGCGACAGCTGGCTCGATGCCCTGCTGGCGTGAGCTGGCTGCATGGAAGCCATGCTGGCCGAGGCTCTCTGCCAGCTCACAAGTGCTCTCCGCCCACGCCCACATTCCGATGGGCTGGCAGCAGCCGCTGCCTTCATTGTTTTCTCACCACACTTCCCCTCGGCAGTGCCCTTCCCAACTACCCACCCGCCACTCTTTCTCCTCCTGACTGGCGGGCCGCTCTGCTGCTTACCGTGAGGGGCAGCCCCACCCTGCCGTTTGACCACTTTTGACCACCTTCTATTGCCTGGCAGTGCGCACCCACGCTGGCCTCTTCCCTTCTCTCCAATCCACTTCTGCCAAGCCTCTGCTTTCGAAGCCCCCTTGCATTGTCCACACCACGCACTGCACCGTCGCCAGCTTCCCACGACAGCTCAGCGCACCAGCTTTGCCACACCGCTGACGCAAGCAGGCGTGCATGTGGCCGCTCACCTTCCTGATTCTTTCCAAGCCCAGTTCTTCTGTTCTTCAGTTGCTCAGCCAGGTGACCTCCGATCTGAGACCTGACCACACACCACACAACCCAAGCACAGTTGATGACGCCTGCGGCGCCCCACACCAATTGGTGCACCTCATTCGAGTGTCTTGTACTAATTTCACACACTCACACGACTCGCCCACACATGCAGCCCCACACATGCAGCCCCACAAGGTCAGCTGCATTTGCACTGCTTTCATTCACACCGCTGTGTTAAGCTGTGTAACCCCCGCCATTCCATCGGCGCTGAACACCGCGACGGGGCAGGCCTGCCTGCTCAGGCCCATAAAAAAGACTTGCAGCAGGGGGCGTGTTTGCAGCTTAGCAGGTGGTGCAGCAATGGCAGGGACTCAGACGGCAGTGCTGCCCCTGACCAAGAAGGGCACAAGACTGGCCCAACCAGAAGCAACACGGGCCGCAGATGGCGTGTGTGGCAGCAATGCCTGTGTCGAGTGCGCTCGGCAGCAGGTGCTATCCCTGGTACCTTGCCTCTTCGACCCCAGTTCAGGCGCTGCCCAGTCAGCCATGCCATGTTCCAATGTGCCTCCTGCCCCGGCTTCAGGCTGTATCCTGCTTGGGCAGGCGCCGGGCAGGCAGGCGGGCGGGCCCTCGCTCTCTCGCCCCATGCCATGCAGCTCAAGCTCCCGGGGCGCCCAGCAGCCAGGTGCCAGGCTGCTGTGTCAGGCTGCCGTGAGGCTTCGTCTGTGCACAGCTTCCTGGGCATGTCACAGGCTCCTTCCGGGGGCTGACAGGGGCATTACACACGTGTCACAGGCTCCTGGGGAGGAGGGTGACGCGGGGTGTGACGCTGTCCTGGCAGGAGGTCCCGGCCACCAGTCCGGTGAAATGTGGCGGCTGCCACCCGTCCCGTGGAGCATTCATGCGCGTCAGGAGCAGGGCGGAGCATTTGTGGCGCGCTTGGATGGGGGAGCTTGTTCAAATGCAAGTACTTCGTACCTGGCCACGTCAGCCCGCGTCCCTGGCGGTCCTCCTCTTCGGTAGAGGACTGTGTTCTTCTAACAGTCACATCTCCGGCAGTGACACATCCGTTTCTCCTCTGGCCGATAGGCGCCCCACTTCGAGCGACCCACTTCGAGTGACCGCTGGCCAGTGCGAGCCCTCAAACGCCCCGCAACAAGCGGGCCGCTGCTCATCTGGTAAGCATGCTTGCGTGATGAAGAGTGCTGCGGAAGTGCGCGACGGTCGCCGGGGGGAGCTGCGGGGCCCAAGTGGTGCCTGCAGTGAGCACTTCAAGGCTCCATCCGTGAGCAGCACTTACAAAAGTGTCCACTCAACATACCATACTTGAACCAGCACTGCCTTCCAGCTAGGAAACCCCTGCTCACCATCTCCACCTCTCCTGTGCCGCCTTCAGGTCCCTGCAGGTCCCCCACTGATCCGCCGCCGCCACCGCCCCGGCGCCGCACCGGCGCAGCAAGCCACGTACGGCGCAACTCACTGAGCGGCATGCTGCAGCAGCGGCCACGAGCACCGGAAGACATGCAGCGGCGGAAGGGCAAGCGGCCTTGTGGGGGCCAGCAAGGCTGGGCGCTCCCCGGGCAGCAGCAGCAGCAGCTGGCGGTGCAGCCGCCAGAGGTTAGCAGCAGTACGGGTCAGCCTGGCACGCTGCCGCTAGTATGCCCCAAGGGTGTGCCACCGTGTGAGGAGTTTGAGCAGCACCAGCGCCGGCTGCTTGCGCTGTGGAACAAAGCGCTGGCTGAGGACAAGCAGGCGTGGGAGGAGCGGCGTGCCGAGCAGCAGCGCCAGTGGGCCCTGCAGCGCCAGAGGCGGTGGCAGCAGTGGGAGGCGCTGCAGCGGGAGGAGCAGCAGCGCTGGGAGGAGCAGCGGGCCAAGCAGCAGCACTCTTGGGACATGCGGGCCCTGACGCTCCCGCAGCACCGGCGGCGGCGCCAGCACCAGCACCAGCGGCAGCAGGCGGTGGCAGCGGCGCAGGGGGCAGGCGCCGTGCTTTCCGTGCCTTTTGAGGCCTTCGACTCAACGCACGCACCGGCCACTGCAGATGGCACGCCTGCAGATTCGGAGCTGGCCTGGTCCGCCAGCCTGGCAAGCACCACTGTGGACCTGCCCCAACCAGAGGTAAGCCCAATCCGACGGGCTGGACTGGTTTGCACAGGGTGGCCTGCCGGGGTGGCTCGCCAATGCATATGCATCACATGCACTGTTGTTGCTGAAAGAAGAGGATGGGTACGCCCCCGGGCGTGGGTCGAGGAAAGCAGCACAGGTGCGGGCCCTGCCTGCAGCACCGGCAGTTCCCGGGGGCCTCCTGCCTCCCGCACGTGGGATGCACACTCCTGTTGCCAACCGCCAGCGGTTCAGCCACGCGCAACGGCACTCAACCCCTGAGTGTCAGCTTAAAGCACTCCTCCCCTGTTCCTGCCCCTGCCCAAAGCTGCCGCCCACACACACACACACGTTCCCCACCCCCTCATGCCTGCCTCACCCGCAGGGAGTCGGGGAGCGGGGCGGCCCCGGCTGCGCTGCCAACCTGCTGCCGGGCGCCTGGGAGCCTGGCCTGCTCGGCAGCAGCGGCAGCCAGCAGTCAGTGGGACCGCCGCAGCTGGTGACAGCACCGGCGGCCCCGCGGCACCCACAGGCGACGCAGCTGCCTGCGCACTGGTCGGGAAGCGAGGTGTCAGCAGGTGGCTCAACAGCAGGGCTGCGGGGCACATGCACAGTTCCGCTAGGCGACCCGTGTGGCGGCAGCAGCGGCAGCGCCGGCGCGGCGCTGGTGGCCCGGCAGCGGCGGTGGTGCGAGGAGGCACAGGCCCTGCTGCAGCAGCTGCACGGCGGGCAGCGGCGGGGCGGCTGGCAGGTGGAGGTGTGGAGGCGCAGGCTGAAGGAGCTTCTGGCAGAGAAGGGGTCGTGGGAGCAGCTGGGGCAGCCGCAAGGGCAGCCACACAGACATGAGGGGCAGCAAGGGCAGCAGCGGCAGCAGCCACTGTGGTGGCAGGAGACGCGGGAGCAGAAGGAGGTGCTGCTGCTGGCAGCACTTCAGGGGCAGCAGGCACAGCAGGCGCAGCAGGCACAGCAGGTGCAGCCGGCAGCGGCATCTGCCCTCCTGTCTGCTGACTCTCCCAGCAGCCAGGACATCACGGAAGCTGCCCATGCTGCAGCCGCTTACGACGACTGGCTCGACGCCCTCCTCATCTGAGAGACAATTTTCACAAAAGCAAAAGATACATGAGCAATTATCTCACAACTGCCACCTCACCATCCTTACTCACGGGACTCAACAGGAAACGCACCGTTTTCATGCCACGCTTCATTCCGATTGCATACATTCTTTTACAAATGCATGCCGCCCCCTTGCTTTATGCGGGCGCCCTCGTATCCCTTGCTTCCTTGCTGCAAGCAACAAAACAGTGCTTCCTTACCATGCGTCTCTACGCTCGCTTTGGGTGAGGCTCACATCGTCCGAGGGATATGGGCTGCACCTGCGGCAGCCATTCAAAGCCACGCACCCACCCACAGCACCTGTAATAATAACGCTGACACTCAGGCTGTGTGCCAGGCACGTCTGCTCTGGTGTGTAAGGGGGGCGGCATTTTGGGGGATGCGGTTTTGCCTGGGGTGGGGGCGACGGGGGGGCTGCTTGCACCCACCTGCTGCTTTCCTGGAGGCCCTGTCCGGGACACTGCAATGGACAGATGTGCTGCGGCAGCAAGACGGGCAGCAGCAGCAGCAGCAACCCCGTTGTCAGCATTGTGGGGCCAAGTCAGCAAGTGGGAGGCAGATGCACAAACCTGTTGACTTCATGCTCAAGGGCGCGTGGGGATGCCCGCTGGCCAGGCACGCAGGGTGCGTGGCTCGGCTGTTGGGGGCGTGAATGGGGCGTGAATTGGACTCGTGCAGGGGACATGCTGCTGGCAATCAAGATCAGGCCAGCGAGGTAGATGAGCAGGGTTGTTTGGGAGGCTGGGCCAGGCAGATGAGGAGGCATCGCGTGCGGATGCATGGGTGCCCAGTGAGAGGGGAGGGGACGGCAGATGCACAACGTGATGCAAGGTGGGTGGCGGGCCCTGGCAGGGCGTGTTGCCAGCCCTCACACCCCCATGCAGCATCTCCCTGTACCCACCCTGCCTATGGCCATGGCATCTCAAAGGCTGGCCTGCAGGTGCCGGCAACCCTGCCCGCCGGGTGCAGGGTTCATGAGTGCACGAGGGCTCTTCAGTACTGGAAGACAGGGGTACTGGAAGGGGGTGTTCCCCCACACCTGCCCGTCCCTTCCTACTGTGACCGAGGCTGCCGTGCGCTAGATTTTCCATCAAGACTCCATACAACCTGCGAACAAGGCCTGGCGACCTGTGGAAATCACAGAGTCGCGGCCTCCGGACGGCCGGCCAGGCAGCGGCCAGGTCAGCTGCCCGGGCAGTCCTCCCGCCTTCTCATGAACTGGAGCCACATGGCCGCGAGTCAGCCGCAGTCCTCGCACACAGCCTCTGTCCCGGTGCGCCAGGACGGCGGTCGCATCCCGTGACTTGGGCGTGCGAGCTGGCCGGCGGGTGCGAGCTCGCGCGCACGCTGGCCGTAAACGCGGGAAGAGGTGATCAGTGCTCTTGAGTGGGCCCAGCTGTGGTGTTAAAGCGGGACGAACGCCAGTCTGGGTGGAGTCCAGCCCCACAGACGCCGGCGGCAGGCAGCCACTGGCACGGTGCCGCTGCCGCTTGCGGTCGGCACTCTGAGGGGGCATATTCCAGGCCTACGCCCAGCCCGCACTGCCTGGGCTCACCTCACTGCGCCTTTCAATTCAACGGATCACAAGTGATTGCGTATCTTCAATCCTCAAACTGAGCTCGGGAAAAATGTGTGGCCTGCAGGCTCCTCACCTTCTCCCTTCTGGCGGTACTGGGCAGTTAGCCGGCCCACGCACGGGCGGCTGCCGCACGGCGGGCGGCCGGCCTGCCCCACACTGTACAGGTCATGGCGCTGGGCCATCCATCTGGGATGCAGGGTCCGGGATCTTGGCTGCACTGGCTGCAAGGTGCTGACGCACCGCTGCCTCAAGTGACTCACGAGCAGCAGCAGCAGCAGCAGCAGCAGCAGCCTCAAGAGCAGCGGCAGCAGCGGCAGCAGCAGCAGCGGCAGCAGCGGCAGCACCCCCAAGAGCAGCAGCAGCAGCAGCAGCAGCAGCAGGTGGAGGCAGGGCTGGGCAGTCCACGCGTGCCTGGTGGGAAGCGGCAGCGGGAGGCAACCCACAGGCAGTCAGCAGCGGAGTTGGGAGAGCACCAACAGCAATTGCAGGCACTGTGGGAGCAGGCACGCGCGGAGGACCAGGCGGAATGGGAGCAGCGGCGTGCCGAGAAGCAGCGGCAGTGGGAGCTGGAGCGGCGGCAGCAGCGGCAGCAGTGGGAGGAGCAACGCCGGCGGGAGCAGGAGCGGTGGGCGGCGCAGCGTGCGGAGCAGCAGCTGCTGTTTGAGCAGCAGACGCTGGGGCGGGCGCGGCCAGCAACCCAGCTGCTGGTGCAGCGCTGGCGTCAGTGGCAGCAGCAGCAGCAGCAAGAGCAGCCCCAGCAACACGAGCAGCAGCATGCGGAGGCCGAAGAGCAGCCACCACGGGGTGAGGGTGAGGCGGCACGCGAGCCGGATGCCCCCGGTGCCAGCTCAGCCTGCCACCTGGCCGCTGTGAAGAGCGAAGCGCGTGCTGAGGTGTCCTTGCCTGCCAGCCTGGCAGGCGCAATTGCTGACCTGGCACAGGCGCAGGTGAGAAGTGCCCCGTATGCGCGTTGCTGGTCACTTTGCTGCCCGCCCGCCTGCCCAGGCAGTGCCTCCCGCCCTGCCTACCTCCCTGCCTCCCTGCCCGCCCGCTGCCTGCCTCTCAGCCCCTTTGCATCACGTGCGCCCCATCTCAAGTGGCCAGCATTGTGACCTTCCCCCTTGGCTGCTGGCAGCTGCCTCCCGCTAACTCCCTCTGCGCCTCTGCACCCCAGGCCACACCCCTGCGTCTGTCACGCTTTGCTCCTGCTCACAACGCTGGCCACCAAGCTGGCGCCAACGTGCGCACAAGCCTCTGCACTCACGCGCTGTGCTGCAGGGAAGCCTGGAGCGGGGCGGGTCCGAAATGGGCGGCAAGCTGGTGCTGGGTGACTGGGAGCCTGGGCTGCCGAGCACTGACGAGGCACACACAACACCCGCCCCCGCCAGACCCTCCGGGCAGCCATACCACTCCCCACCAGCCGCCCCGCAGCCGCCGCAGGCGCCACAGCTGTGGGCCCACAACTCCGAGGGTGACCTGTCTCCGGCCAAGCCACCCCCGCCACAGCAGGCGCAGCGGGCACAGCGGGAGCCAGCAGGCACGGTGCTGGGGAGCAAGGCGGAGCCGCAGCTGCCGCTGGGGCGGCATGTCATGGCCGGTGGCAGTGCGGCGCCAGTACAGAAGATGGCAGGCAGAAGCAGGGAGCGGCGGTGGTGCGAGGAGGCGCAAGCCCTGCTGCAGCAGCTGCACAGCGGGGGGCCGCAGGAGGGCAGGCAGGTGGAGGCATGGCGGCGCAGGTTGAGGCACCTGCTTGCGGAGAAGGAGGGATGGGAGCAGGAGGGGCAGCAGGCGGGGCAGCAGGCGGGGCAGCAGCAGGGGCAGCAGCAGGCGCAGCAGCAGGCGCAGCCCTCTCTGTCCACCTCCCCCCTCCTCCTCCTCCTGCCCTCGCCCGGTGCACTGCCAGGCGTGGACGACATGATTTTGACGGCCCACACAGCAGCTGCCGGTGACGGCTGGCTCGACAGCTTTTTCCTGTGAGGGCCCGCAGGCTGGCCGTGCTAAAGGCATACCATAGCTGTACTGTAGCTGTACCACACTGTTGAGGACCAGGCGGTACATATCCCGTACAGCCTCAGTTCCCCGCTCGTGCACATACCATGTGTCATACCATGTGTCCGACCCCCCACCTCTCCTCACGTATTTCCGTCCCCCTTTGTCGTCCAATCCGCACATTGCATCTCAGGGGTCCCATCCGGGTTTCAGCCAACACTTGATATTGCATGTTCATTTGGGAGATCTGTGCGGGCGCGCACTTATGTAATGCAAGCAGCTGTGGGCATTCCGTGCAGGCTGTATACGTGCGGTTCTGAAGCGGGGAGGTAGCCAGGCATGCTGTAGACAGTGAGCAGCCGCGCGAAAGATGAAGGGGGCAGAAGGGGCATGCAGAAGGGGCGAAATACAGCATTGCAGGGGCGTTCTAGAGAAGGAGGATGAGGGGGTTCAGTCGATTAGTTGGAAGGAGGCTTGCTCGCTTGGCAGGGAATGTGCCGTGAGTCAATGGAGAGGGTGGCAGACGTGGCAAAGGAAGGAGAGAGAGGATGGGAGGGAGGGAGAGAGGAAGGGCGGAGGGAGAGATGCGAGGAAGAGAGCAACGACGGAAGGAGAATCGTGCGTTTGACGTATCATACATGCCTGGTGGCTTGCTTGGCAAGCGGTGGCGTGCACCAAGCTACGTGCGTTGCGGACAGAGGGGCCATGCCTCGTATGCTTTGATGAACAGGCATTGTGCGCCACCGAGTGCTCAAGGTGCAGGTCCAAGCAGCCGGGCTGCAGCGTGAGCTTCACCACGTCGCGCCCAGCATGCTCAGCATGTGCCTAGCTGGCGACCCGTGGCACAGCATACATGTAGATGCCGCTGTCGGGCTGCAGCGTGAGCTTCACCACGTCGCGCACGCTGCCCGGTCCCGCAGACTGCAGCGAGGGATGCAGGGTGCAATGAGGGCAACTTGTGCAGCAACAGTGCCGCCGAAAGGGATCAAGCCCAGCATGGCTGCCCAGATCTCGCAGATTGCAGAATGCGGGGAGCCCAGATCGTGAGGGGAAGGGAGCGCATGGCGGGCGCCTTGCGCAGCATGGGATGAGGTCATGGTGTGCACTGCGCTGTGCGCTCAGTGCCCCTGCATCCAAAACAGCCACCCACAACCCCAACCCCCCGCCGAGCTCACGCTACACCGACAGGCGGCCAGCCCCGCCCCACGCACCTGCGGCGCCAGGCGGAAGGTGAAGCGCCCCAGCAGGCTGGCAAGGGTGGCTGTGTAGTTGAGGCGCGCCAGGGACTGGCCCACACAGTCCCGGGCTCCCTGGGAGAAGGGGAAGAATCGGAGGGGCTCGCCGCCGCATGCCGCTGCTGCCGCAGACCGGCTGATTCCCGCTGCTGTGCCGTCGGCGGCGGGGCAGCCGCTGAGGGCGCCGCCGCGCGGCGGACCGGAGGCCCTGCTGCCTCCGGCGGCGCCGCTGCTGCCGCCGCTGTCAAAGCGTGTGCGGCCGGCTGTGGCGGCTGCCTCCTGCTGCCCCTGCTGCCGCTGTCTCAGCTGCCCCTGCTGACCTTCCTGCCCAGGCCCCTCCTGCTGCTGCTGCTGCTGCTGCTGCTGCTGCTCCTGCTGCTGCTGCTGCGCCTTCCTCTGCTCGTCTCCCAGCGGCCCAGCCGATGCATACTCTGCCCCCGGCGGCAGGAAGCGTTCTGGGAGGAAGCGCTCAGGCTCCGCCCAGTAACGAGGGCTGTTGTGGGTGGTGAACATGTGCACCCAGATGGGGGTGCTGCAGCGGGGGGACGGGGGTGCAAGAGGCATGGGCAGGGCTGAGCACAGGCCGGCGGTGGGAGGCAGGGGAGAGCAGGGCTGGCCGCGTGTGCTGGCTGGCTTTCAGGCAGCAGGTTCACCGCCAGTGCAGGGCGGGCACCGCATCCCTGGCTGCTTGTGCACGAGGGCTGCTGAGGCGGCCGGGGGGGCAGAAGCTGGGTAGTGCCAGGGTGATGCCGATCGGGCAGGGGCCTGTGCAGGGGAAGGCTTTGGGCCTGTAACGGCTGGATGCGGGACAGGCAGGATGGGGGGCCAGGTGCGAAAAGCAGGACAGAGAGGGCAGGCGGAGGGACTCCTGCCGGTGGACCGGGACTCACAGTGCTGGGATGGTGTGCCCGCCGAGGAGGAAGTCGTGCGGAAGCTGCACCGCCGTGCCGTCGGCGCCCACCGGCAGCACCCGCATCGACTCCTGAGCGCGTCACGGTGTGGCCGGGGGGTGGGGATGGGAGGGGGTGTGAGAACCACGCAGCTCCCAGGATGGGCAGGCAGGCGCGCGGGCAGGGGGGCGGGTGGGCAGGCGGGACGGGCCGTGGGGGGTGGGCAGGCACGCGAGGCACGCGGGCTCAGCTCGCCGCAGTCCATGCCCTCCCTCTTTCAAGCCGCTGCTCCCGTTCGCTGGCGGGCCCTGCTGAAAAAATCCTCCCCAGGGCGCCAACGGGGGGCGCCACCCAAGCACGATCACAAACCCGCACAACATGACAGTGTTGGCGTGCTTCCACCACGATGTTGAGGCGCCTTCCCACGGCCGTCTGCCGCCTCCCGCAGCCCACCCTCCCGCCCTCCCACGCCTGCCTACTCAGCAGCTGTCATGCAAGCCACCCTTCCCCCAGCCCTCCCACCACTGCCATCCCCCCCGCCCTCCCTCCAACCCCCTCCTACCTTCACAGTTGCCCCCAGGTAGCTCAGCTTCCCACAGTCCTCCCACTGCACCGGCCGCGGCTGCGGGCGCTGCAAAAGCCAGGCAACGGGGGGCGGTGGGCACGCGGGGAGGAGCGGGTCGGCATGCGCAGGAGCGCCTCTGCTGCAGGCCCTGGCCACACTGGCACGCACGCACACTGTGGCTGCATACACCACCGAAGCGCATCTGGACAGCGGCAGCAGCAGCGGGCCGCGAGCGGGGCACCAGTGCGGGCGGTGTCACCATGCTGCCCGCCCCCTGTGCCCCGGCAGTGCAGCGGGTGGTATTATTGTATTCATGGATGTGCCGCTGGGCAGCGCACCTCTGGCGTCGCCAGCAGGCCCATCCCATCCAGCTCAGCGCACAGCCTGGCCTCCACGTCGGGGTGCTGCGCCACCAGGAGCTGCACAGCATGGCACAGCATGGCACAGCATGGCACAGCACAGTTGGATGACCCTAGCAACCCAGTCATGGAGTGGCACACAAAAGGAAGGGGGGAATGGGTGAGTGCCATCAGAGGCGGCGGGCCGGTCCGACGTTTTGCTTTTTCACTCCCCAGCCAGCTGGCACAGCATGGCTAGCATGCGCAGCCAGGCATCTCAGCCTCCCCGCTGCCATGAGCTCGTCCGTGCCGGCTCAGCATGGCTGGCCAGCCTTCCATACGCAGTCGAGCAGTGCGTGCATGCCAGCCAGCCAGCCAGCCAGCCTGCCTGCCACCCAGCCAGGCACCCAGCCCTCAGCTAGCGCAGCACAGCGCGGCCTCGCCATGCGCAGCGCGCGCGCGGTGTGCAGCTGGCCCCACCCTCCCCACGGCGCACCAGCGTCCAGGACATTGTGTGCGCGGTCGTGTCCATGCCCGCCACAAAGAAGGTGGAGATCTCCGGGATAAGGCGGCCCACTGCACAGGCCAACACACACAGGCACAGGCACAAAAGACACGGAAGATGAGCAGAGCAGGGCAGGGCAGCGCAGGGCAGGGCAGGGCAGGGGTCAGAGTTGAGCAGGTGGGTGCGCAGGTGTGGCGGGTCACATCATCCAGCCCATAAGTTGGTCGCTGACCAAAGCTTGCCTGCCCCTGTGGCTGCGCTGCCCGTGCAGGGCGCCATGCAAAGGCACACTGCGCCGGCACAGGCAGCTCTGGCCGAGCGGGGTCGCACCCGACAGCGGCTGCCCGGTGTGCGGGTCTCTCAGGCGCAGCAGGTGGGCGGCGATGGAGCGGTCCGACTCTGCAAGGGGAAAAGCGGGGCAGCGCCAGGGGCTAATGCGTGCGTGTGGGGGCAACCCACAGTGCGTCTGCTGGGCGCTGCAGAGCGAGCAGACACGCGCGGGCAACAGGCGCCACTCCCAACACTGTAATGGAACAACCGCTGGGGCAAAGCACCCACGCACAGCGCAGCACAGCACAGCAGACTGGTCCAGTCAGTTGAGGGCGCCTGCCTCGTGGCACCAGCCAGCCCGTGTGCGCCACCGCCCCCTGCCCCGCACCTGCCGGCGGTCCCCGGCTGCGCACGTCCTCCGCCAGCCGCCGCATGTGCCCATGAAAGGCGCGCCAGTGCCGCCCTGCCGCCCGCACCTCCTGCATGAAGGGAGGGTGAGATGAGGCAGAGGGGATGGGCGCATAGCGCAGGCATAGCACAGGCGTAGGTTGAGGAGGAGGAGGGCAGGAGGTCAAGACAGTGCAGCATCGTGAGGAGCAGGCGCAGCAGGCACAGCAGGGTGCGGGCACCCACCGGCAGCCACCAGAGGAAGCGTGCCCTCATCGGGTTGGCCCACCGCTTGTTCACCTCCTGCGCACAGCATTGGGCAAGGGGCAGGCACAGCAGGGCATGTTGGGGGTGACAGGATGCGTCGGAGGGAGCCAACGCTTGCCAACCGCATGCATGTGGGCAGGACCGGGGACCAATCATGCAGGAGTCTTGTCAGCTAGGCCGAGGCTGCCAGCATGGCAGCCACGTGGCACGGTGCCAAAGCGGGGCTAACAGAGCATTGGGTGGGTGCCAGCGTGGCATGTGGCAGCCGGCGTGCCAGCCTGGCGCGCGAACAGCCTGGCGCGCCCACCTCCATGCTGGCGTTGATGACGGAGAAGATGTCCTGCCCCTCCTCCCCCTGTACCGCTCCCGTCTCCACGCTACCAGGGCCGCCCGCCTGCCCCTCCTTGCCGGCGGCGCAAAAGCCCTGCACGCCGCAGCCGGTTGTCCGCCAGGTGTGGCACGCAGTGGAATAGGTAGGTTAGCAGCAGGCAAATGCTTCTGGCCACCCCCTCGTGGGCCTGCGCGCGCCCGTGCCACATCACAGACATCAAACCAGCAGCGCTCGAGTCACATGACGCGCCCCTCTCGGCGATCGCGACCACTCCCGGTCCCCTTGCTTCTCAACATGCCCACACGTGCAGTGCGGCAGTACACCCTCCGCTCCCCTCGCTCATCAGGCCCCAATGAGTAGAGTCATCGCTTGAAAAATGGACAAGGCAACCCCACACACTCGCGCACACACACACACACACGCACCACCCCACAGTCGGCGTGGAGCCATGCCGCTCCCCTCCCTTGGGCCCAACCCACCCAACCTAGCCTATCCTAGTCTAGTCTGGGTCGACTTAACCAACGACTAGAAACCATGCACGACCTTCTGGACTAGGTTCAGACTCGACTTGCCTTTACTAAAACTAGACTAGACTAAACTAAACTAAACTAACCCTACCGCTCCACCCAACCCAGCGTACCCCAGTCTAGCCTCGTCTAGTCTGGTCTGCTTCGCTAGAAGAACAACCAAGATAAGACTGTACTAGGCACCCCAAGGACCAAACCCACCCAATCACCCACCTGCCCCCACGGCCCCCAGCTCCGCCCTCACCCGAACATCCCCTCATCACATGGCCGGCATCCCTCTCTCCCCAGCCTTTCTCTGCAGGAACTGGACTCCGTAGCCTCCTCTGCGAACCCCACCGCCCCACACCTGACGTCAAGCCAACGCCAGCAGTAGCCCAGCATTGCAGGTCCCTTGACACCCACCCCAACCACCCACCCACACCTACACCAGGCCCACCCCCACCCCTGCCACCAGTGCTTACCCCTCCTGCCCCTCCCCCGCTTACCCACCACCCCATACCACACGTAATGTGATTACGTGGCACACGCATATGCATACACGCGCTCAGGCACACACCTGCACCGCCCCAAACTCTGCGTCGAATCCCACGCGCCCAATCACGTCAGTCGTGAACCGGCACAGCAGGTTGTCCACGTCAAAGGCTGCAGCCAAGGGAGCGCAAACATGTGCGTTACAAACCATGACATTCAGCCCGGAGACGGCAGGGGCTCACAGCACGCGGCAAAGCAGGTTGTCCACGTCAAAAGCTGCAGCCAGGGGAGAGCACTGGAGGTGGGGCCAACCAACATGAGCCTGGATTGGGATCGGCGCGCCGCACCCCCGCCCCACCTTGGCCTGGCCCCAGCTTCTCCAGCGTGCCCAGCACCTCGGCAATTGACTCCTGGATGCGGCGGAAGCTGCCTCTGCGGCACTCGCACACGTGTAGGAAGGGGAGGGGCACGGGGGGCATGGGCAACCGGCTTGGGATGCACACACAGCACTTGGAAGCTGCCTCTGCAGCACTCGCACGTGTGGCTGGCGGGGAGGCAGGCTACTGAGGGCGGAGGTAACGGGGGTCTCATGGCTCCTAACGCAGCACTAGACACACACCCAGTTGCCTTGCCTGGCCCCCTCTCAAGCCTCCTCTGCTCCCCCGCACTGTCTGGCATGAGCGGGCCTCCCCTTTGCACCCCCCCGGACCACCCAACCGCCCTCATGTGCCTGCCTGGTTCCGCCCTCCCGCACCCCCTGCCTCACCTCGCCAGCGTCGTGCCTCGCCCTGGGGCTGCCCCCCTTGGCTCACGAGGCGGGCACCCAACCACACACTGCCCTCCTCTGTGCACCCCATTCATCCCAGCCCGCCCCGCCTGGCGCCACCCTCGCAGCCCGCCTGGCATTGCCCTCCCGCACCCCGCCTCACCTCAGGCAGGACATGTTCTGCCTGATTCCGCCCTCCCGCACCCCCGCCTCACCCAAGGCAGGTCATGTACCGCCTGGTTCCGCCCTCCCGCACCCCCGCCTCACCTCAGGCAGGACATGTACTGCCTGGTTCCGCCCCTCCTGCACCCCCGCCTCACCTCAGACAGGTCATGCTGAAGCCTGGCGCCACCCCCTTGCGCACCAGGCGCCAGTAGGGTGAGTAGGTGGAAGCGGAGAAGAGGCTTGGGTACGACTTGTCCCTGCAGCAGGGCAATAAGCCCCAGGCAGAGTGGCGCCAGCTGTGCAGGCAGCGCATGCCTGGGCAGGGTGGGCCAGATGGTTGGGCAGGCCATGCCCAGCATGGGCAGCCGGGGAGAGCCAGGGAGCAGGCCACGGCACGCTGCCGCTGTATGCTATGCTGCTGCTGGCTGGCTGCTGCCACCCTCTGTATGCTATGCCGCTGCTGACTGGCTGGCTGCTGCCACCCTCTGCAGCCTCGCTGCCCCCCCGTTCAGGCCAGGCTGCATCGCGTGCACGGCCAGCGCAGCTGCACCAAAGCCCCTTTCCCCCCCTGATACGCACGACAGGAGCGGGTTGATGGCTTGGTAGGTGGTGACAGCCTTGTCGACCTGCCGAGTGTGGAGAGGAGCGGGTGGAAGCGAGGCGTTGAGTGGCGTGCGGCTGTGCAGAGGTGGTTGGCTCAGTGTGTGGTACAGACACATCAGGCACCCGAAGCGTCCGGTCCCCCTGCCAGCAGAGTCACTCTGCCTTGCGTCCCGCTGCCACTGGGCCGCCTCGCAGCACGCTCAGAACTTGCGGAATGCATGCAGAGGAGTGGTGCTGTGCTGTTGCGAGCGAGGGGCCAACGACGTGGCTCCAGGCAGGCAAGCTGCCTCCCTCCCTACGCTGCGCTCACCCCGCTGGTTGCGCGCAGCAGCTGGTGTATGTGCGCCGGGTGCGTGATCACAACCGTGTGCGCCCACATGACTCGCAGGCAGTACAGGGGGCCGACCAGGCTGTCCCAGCGCAGCAGCGTGCGGTGGTGGCTGCATGTGTGAGCCCATGGGGCGGGCAGCAAAGGGAAGGTGGCAAGAGGGTTGGACGGGAGAAGGCGGCAGGGGAGCTGTTGAGAGGGTGGTAGCAGCACGCGTCGTCCGCCTGTCCTGGCGGCACAAGGGGCCAGGCTGGAGCTGCCCTGGCAGGGGCAGGATTGCACGTACGACAACCGCAGCACGACGGGAGGGCTCTGGCATCTGGCACCTTCCCTGCCTGGGTTTGGCCACTGCACTGCGGTTTGCACAAGCCCATGAGCGCAACCCATTACTAGACCCAGCCTAATGGACCCTCCCTAACCACTTGAGCAACTCGTGCCCCTCAAGCCCAAGCAGCGGCGCACGTCGGGGCGGTGAGCTCCGCCACGTGCCCAGTGAGCAGTGCGCGAGAGGGCGGCGCTGGGAGCCGTGAGAACGCACGCAGGCGGGTCGCATACCACGCTGCCTGTACGACTGCCCAGCCGAGGAGCAGCAGCAGGAAGCTCCCCGCTACCAGACACCACATGGCCCTCGGGCCAGTGAGCTCAGAACCTATCGGCACTCGTTGACGCTTCCAGGCGCGTGTCGAGACTGGCAAGTGCACTTTTTTTGATGTGAGCAAAAAAGAAAAATCTCCCGCTGACGTGGCACGCCGCTTGTTGTTCTGGTGCGGCCACCATGTCTTCCCCATGTCTCATACTGCAGCAGAGTCAATTATATGTGGAGCCCTCATTAAAAAGTGTTTCGCGCAATACCTGGGGTTTTCCAAGCGCCCGCACCTGCAGCCAGGCGGGGCTGCCCCAGCTTGAAGCCGGCGCACCAACCATTTTATATCAGCGGAGCAGATGGGCCGGCGGGACGCGCCAGACAGCACAACCGGCAGTCCGGCAGTGCTCTGAGAAGCGGGAGCTGCACCGGCAGCCCCTGCACATGTGCAGGGCAGGTGAGGGATGCGAGGAGCCGGTATGGGCAGCAAGGAAACGGCTCTCGACAGGCCGGTCTGTGCGCCCGCTGGCCGCTCTCCCGCTGCCTTCCCGTCTAGTGCAACGGACCTCCACGCCCATTGACAGCCGTGTTACAGCGGGAGGGCAATGCTCTGGCCGCGTACAGACGCCACACGGCTGCCCCCGCTACCCCGCGCTGCCTGTAGGCCCAATGCTGGGGCTCCTGCTCTTGCTACTGGCCCTGCCGGCCAGTACGCAGGGGCAGTCATGTCGCCAGCCGCCGGAGCCGCCGCAACAGGCACCGGTGAGCTAGCAGGGGAGCGCCCGCCCAGGACCAGCCGCTGCCTGGCCACGTCCCATGGCGCGCGATTTCGCGCTGTCGCTGTGCCTGCTGCAGCCCACTTGATACAATTCTGGGTGCTGAATCTGCGGCTATGCCATGCGCTGCATGCAGCACACACATCTCATGCCAGTCGACCTGTTGGAGCTTGGTGCCCCTGCCGTGCGCTACCTCCGAGCATTCACCACCCAGTGCTGGCTGCCGGTGCGTTCAACCTCCGCAGCGTGATGCAACAGTACCCCCGCAGCTGCTATGTGTGATGTGTGGCGGCTGAGTTGCTCCCCGTGGCAGTTGTGTCTGTACTGCTGTGTGCACGGGGAAGGGCATGTGTGGCCCTGCACTCCAGGACAACCCCCAGGCAGCTGTGAGGTCCCTGGCTGTGGCATGTGGCAGCACACAGCGTGAAAGTCATCGGGGCTGCACAGTGCGATTCCGTGCAGCACCCAGCTGTGCACCATGTGCCGGCGCCGCTAACCGAGTGTTGCCAACTGGTGCTGCTTTCTTCTTGGCTGCAGGACCAGAATGCACCCATCGCCATGTTTGACAACAGCTGGGCAGTGGCACTTGTCACAATTTGGAGTGACCTCACTGGGCCTTCGAATGGCCTGTGAGTGCTGCCGCGGCAGCAGAGGGCTGCGGAGCCCTGCAGCCGTGCGCAGCGCCAGCTCACTCGTGCCAGTGCAGCAGACTGCCCGCCTCATGGCGCTGGCGCCGCTCAAGCCATCTCTGCATGTTGCAGCGTAGGCAGGGTGCCAGATGCGGGCAGCCGCTGCACCACCCTTCTGCTCACTGCGCCCTGCGTGCCTGTGTGCCTCTGCCCCCTGCAGTGGCCGGCTGGTGACAGCGATGCAGCTGCAAACCGAGGCAGCCCTTATGATTGATAATAAGCGCCCAGCCGATGCGCTGTCTGTTCTGGAGCTGGCAGTGCTGTTTACCCTGTACCCTGTGCACCATGACGCTGCGGCGCTTGCCTCCTGGCACCAGAGCCTCGCGTCCAACCACACCATATTTGCAGCGTGAGCAGCTGCACGGTGTTCCAGCCGGCTTTCGCCAGCAGCCTGCTGCGATTCGGGTGCTGTGGTATACGCCAGCAGTGCGGCAAGCGTGCCGGCAGTGCCCGGCTGCCTGTGCTTGCCCCTGCCTATGCTCAGCCGCCCCACCGGGGCAACCCCGCCAACCGCCGCTACCCCCTGATGCCGCCTGCTGCAGGCGCCGGTTGTCGCTGGCGCGCACTCTTACGCTGATGACGCGGGCCCAGGCAGCCGTTGGCGTCACAAATGCTAATGTTGATGCGCTTGAAGCTGCCATGATTGCGGGGCGAGCAGCCGGCGAGCTGCTGGCCATCACGGGTGCGTGCGGTGCGCGGGCAGCACATGCGAGGCAGAGCACTGGGGACAGCCGGCGTGCCAAAGTGTGTGGGCGCAGCGTGCGCGGCGGTTGTGGCGGCGGCAGCACTGTGCCGGCTGTGCCCAGGGCAGCTGTTGCCGCTGCCAGTGCCAATCACACTGATGTGTGCTCAACCGCCTGCACGCGTGCCCTGCAGACCCTGCGGCAGCTGCTGAGGCTGAGGCCGAGTTCTGCTCCCAGTCCGACTTGCCGGTGCCGCGGCGGCCAGGCCGCGCCCCGCCGGGCTCTGTGCAAGACATTGAGCACCTGCTGTCTGAGGTGGCGCGCAACACAGCCAAGGCGCTGCGAGAGGCCAAGATGGCTGAGCTGGAGCGCCTGCTGGGTGCGCTGGGAGCGGCGCAGGCACTTGCAGTTGCTGTCGTGTACCAGGAGTGCAGATAGGAGGCTGGGCATATGGTGCAAGGGGGAGGTGGTCTGCTCTGGTGCAGGCCCCAGCTGACACACATGCTGCCTGCTCTGGCCTCTGCGCTACCTCCCGCCACCACATTGGCGTGCCTCGGCGCCTCCGAGGCTGATGCTATGCATGTGCACCCCGGCCCGCCCCCGCCGGTGCAGACAAGCGTGGCCTCAAGTGCCGCTGGAAATGCGGCAAGCGGTCGGCGCTGCTCAAGACCTTGGTGCCGGCGCTGCGCGTGCCGCTGCGCCTGGTGGATGTGGATGGGGAGGAGGCGTCCAGCGTGGAGGTGCCTCCAGACCTGCACAAGCAGCTGCTCCCCAGCTGGCTGCTGCCCGAGGGGTGCGTGCTGTGCGCCGCTGCGCTGCTGGACCCCTCTGCCACCTTGCTTCATGCGCCCGCTTGCGCGGCGGCGGACACGTGTGTGCCTTGCTTAGCGCGTGTGTGCTTGGAGGGGGGCTGTGGGCATGTGTGTGCGCCAAGGTGCATCAGCATTTCACACACATGTGCGCTGCCCGCCCCTGCCTGCCCCGCCCCCTGGCCTGCAGCAGCGGGATTGTGGAGCGCCTGGGCAGCATCTTTGCCCAGGTGGTGGCCACGCTGCAGCAGCCGCTGCTGAGCGACGTGGGCATCAAGTGCACCAACCGGGATGGGACGCAGCTGCTGCACCGCTGCCACGACCAGGCGGCGCGCCAGTTTGGCAGCTGGTCCACGGGGCAGCCAAACGCCAGCAGGGACATGGCCGCCCTGCTGGGGCACGTCATGCAAGTCGAGGTGGGCGGCCGCAGCGTGTTCGTCCTGGGCCCGACTTGCTGCTGCTGCTGCTCTTGCCCAGGATGGCGTTTGAGCGCCTGGAGGAAGGCTGCGTGTTCAGAGGGCGGCACCTTGGCGGCGCTCGCGCCCACAATCCGCCTGTGCTTGTCTACACCACCCACGTTGCGCCCACGCTGACCCTGTGTTTGTCGTGCCTGTGCGCCTGCGCCGTGCCGCCCGCCTGCAGGAGGCTCTGTGGCGGCTGGACCAGGTGCTTGAGCAGGCGATGACGGGGGTGCGGCTGGGGGACGGCACGACGTGGGTGAAGAACCGGGGGTACACGTGGGTGCTGGGGCAGTACATGCAGGACAAGCTGTACCCGCAGGGCCAGGGCGCTCCCATCTACTACCAGACGCGGCGCCCCTCGGAACCCCACGTGGGATCCACCATCTGCCTGGACAAGACGTACCTGCTGGACACAGGTGGGTGCTGGCGGGGTGCTGGCGGGGTGCGGGTGGGGTGCGGGGTGCCGGTGGGGTGGGGCAGGGCAACAGTGAGGTGGGGCGGGGTGCTGGCATGCTGGCGGGGTGGCAAGGCCGTTTGGGGCCTGCTGGACACAACAAGCGGGCTGGTGCAATGCGCCGTCGGGATGCGATGTTGGGATGGGGTAGCTGCTGGGGTGGCGTGCCTGTTGACCTCTGGGCAGACTCTCAGGTGGGACATGTGTGTTTGGCCGGCGGCGCTGGCGCGTCGCTGGTGGCTGCCCCACACACGTGCAGCATGCTTCAGGGGCATGCCTGGATGGAGATATGGCGTGCCTGCCTGACCCCTGCCCTTGCCGCTCCTCCTGCAGTGCTGCGGCTGGATGTGGAGGGGTTGCGAGGCTTGCAGTACGCCCTGGACAACCTGCAGTACTCGCAGCACCACTCGGGCGGCGCCGACGCGTTTTGGAAGCTGCTGGCACAGGACAACCCCATGTGCCGTGGCGCGGCCTGCGCCACGGGTGCGCTGCACAGCAGCGCGGCAGCGCGCGCGGGAGGGGAGCAGTTGGAGTCAAGGGGAGGGGGAAGAGGCTGCGGGTGGTCTGTTGAGAGGAGGGAGGCAACACAGGGGGGCAGAAGAGGCAGTGTGCTGCAGCGCACCACCCTGCTCAGCGACATGCTGCCCGGCCCACCACCCTCAAAGCAAGCGGCTCCGCCCCCGTGTTCATGCCGCGCACCCTCGCCGCCCAACCTCTGCCGCTGCCTCTGCCCCGCAGGCAAGGACCCCATTTCGCAGCTGGTGCCCACGCAAGCAGGGGCGGCCACCCCCAGGGCGCCCCGGCCAATGATGGCTGACTTCCGCTTCGTCAGGTGCTGCACCTGCTGCGCCGCATGCTGTGCTGCGCTGCGCCGCATGCTGTGCTGCGCTGTGCGCCGCTTGTGATGCGACATGCCCACCATTCCTTGCTCAAGCCTGACAGCGCCCGCCCGGTGTATGTATGGCTGCGCCAGCCGCCAGTGCACGCTGCGCCTCCTCACCCTCGTGCATGCTCTGCCCTCCCGCCGCCTGCGCTGTTTGTTGGTGCAGCGAGCAGCAGCTGCAAGCCAACCTGGCTGCTGCCACCGACCCCAGCTACCGAGTGCAAGACCCTTTTGTGGCTGCCTTTGTGTCGCTCTGTGTCGGTGCGTCAGTGCTATTGCTGCCTCCGGGTTGTGCTGCGGCTGTACAGCTGTTGCTGCCTGTGGCCTTGCGGCTGGCGTGCGGTGCTGCAGCCGGTGCTTTGCCCGCGGCTGGGCGGCGGAGGCGGCGGCGGTCACCACAGCCCGATGCTCTGGACGTCCTGACCGGGCTTTTGCTTATTAATACACCCCTTCACATTGCCTCTGCCCCGCTGCCCGCACATCTGCAGTGAGCTGTGCCAGCCTGTACCTGTACAGCCACCGCAGCCGGCTGGTGCGGGCGCTGACGCCACAGCGGAATCGCAACGCGGCGGCCGCCGCCGCCGTCTCCGTTGTCGCCCAGCGCAACGTTGCGACAGCAGCGTTACGGGAGGCTCTCGCAGGAGGTGCGCTGCTTGGCCCGCCCCCGCCTCTGCTGCCATTGCTGAAGCCGCTGCCGCTGCCGGCTGCTGCCTCAGTACCTGCTGCCTCAGTATATGTGGACTCAGTACCTGCTGCACCGGCAGCTTCCCAATGCTGCTGTCAGAGGAGCGCTGCGGACATGGTATTGCAGAGAAGGGAAGTGGGCGCCTGTTGGCACTGGTTTCCACGCTGCCTGACCCTCTGAATGCGCCCTCCTTGCCTGCTTGCGTGCTGTCGGGTGCAGACAGCGTGCAAAAGCTGCTTGCTGCGATTGATGCGGCAGAGGGGACGGGGGTGGAGAAGCCCTTAGTGAAGAAAGCCAAGGCGGCGGTGCAGGCTCTCAAGAAGCGCAAGCAGCACCAGCTGGCGGGGCAGCAGGGGGGGCCGGCGGGAGCGGGCAGCAGCAGCGGCACCGCCGCCGTGCACCGGCAGCAGCAGCAGCGGCACATTGGCCCACCGGCCGGCGCCACTGCTGGTGTGGGCGGGCTCATCTCCACTGGCAGCGGCCTCAGCTCTCTGTCCAGCTCGGACAGCACCACCAGCAGCGGCAGCCTGACGCGAACGCTCTCCGCCCGCACCGCAGCGCTGCTTGCTGCAGCCTCTGGCGGCTGGCTGGACAGCGGCAGCACCGGCGGCATGGAGGGGTTGGCAGAGGAGGACAGCGATGGGGGGGACAGCAGCAGCAGCAGCAGCAGCGCGGCCTCGTCGCCACGCTCAGCCGCCTCGCTGCCTGTGGCCTTCCGATCCTGTGCAGCTGAGGAGGCAGGCACGCCACCTAAGCCAACCCACCTTGCCTCCTGTACCGCCGGTGAGCGGTTGCTGACGTCAGGAGCTCGCATCTGGAGCTCCCACAGACTGCTGCGTGCAGATATCGCAATGCCCACCGCTGATGTGCCCGTGCCCTGCCCTGCCCACGTGTCGATGCGCTCTCACATGCCCGCGGCGCCCTGCCCTGCGCCCGCCCGTACCTGGGCTCCCCCCTCCGTCAGTGCCCCCGTCCCCGCCTGCTCATGCCTGGTGCGGCCTGCCCTGCCTGGCTGCAGAAGACTACGAACTGCCCACCAGCCCAGGCACGCCTGTGGAGTCGGCGCCACGCAGCAGCCCCGGGGACTCGAGCGGCGGCCTGCTCAGCAGCTCTGGCTGCACTCCGCTGCCCTCGCCCTGCATGGGACGGGGGGGAGCGGCGGGGTCGAGAGAGGCGCTGAGCAGCACTGGCGATGATGAGCCAGGAGGCTCGCCTCGGCCTTCCCATGCGCCCTCCCCAGCCGCCGCACCTGCACCCGCCATGCTTCACACACACTCCGACACCCCCAGCACCACCACCTCCCAGGCGGCAGCGGCGCTCCCGCCAAGCAGGCCATCCTCCACACCCAGTGAGAGCGGCTCTGCCAGCACGCCCACGGCAGCCTCCGCAGCCGCGCTGGCAGGCAGCCTCACGGCGCTGCAGCGCAGCACGCTCACGCCTCGCCAGCAGAAGAAGCTGCTCCGGCTGCAGCAGAAGCACGCGGCGGCGGCGGCGGCGGCGGCAGCAACCGGCGGCGCAAGCCCCGGCAGCGCTGCGCCGGCCGACGCGCCAGCACCAGCGTCTGTCGACGAGCTCCTGCCCCCTCCCAGCCCCGAGCAGCCCGCGCCACCCTCGCCCGGTGCGGACCGCAAGCCATCTGAGCAGAGCGAGGAGCAGGAGCAGGGGCAGGGGCCGCAGCTCACGCAGCAGCAACTCAAGGCTCTGGCTGCTCGGGAGGAGTCTTTCCCCAGCAAGCTTCCCCGGTCTGCCAAGAAGAAAGCCAAGCAGGCCGCCGCTGCCGCACAGCAGCCGGCGGCTGGCAGCAGCAGCGGCTCGGAGCAGCCAGCAGCGGCCAGCCGCGATGGCAGCCGGCACGGCGGCACGGAGCGGGAGCGGGAGCCGCGGGAGCGCTATGTTGTGCGCCGCACGCTGTCAGACCCCATGGGCGAGGGCCGCGGCGGCCTGCTGAGCCCGCTGCGCCAGGCGGGCGGCAGGCGCGCGCAAGCCGAGATGTTCCGCCTCATGCAGCAGCAGCAGCAGCAGCAGGTGCAGCAGCAGGACCCGCGCGCGCGCCACATGGCAGGGTGAGGAGCGAGGGAGCCTGGGGAGGAGCAGCCGGCACGCTGCATGTGCGGGTTGCTGCGCCCAGGCACCTGCTTGCCAGCCCCTTTGCTGCGGAGGAGGAACGGCTGTGCCACGACAGCAACACCCTACGCAGCGGGTGGTGGTCCCGCACTTGCACCCCTCGGTTTGTAACACAGCTGTGCTGCTCGTGGTGCCCCACGCCGCTGCTCTGCCGGGCCTGCCCGCCACCATATGCCTGCGTGGCGACCGCAGCTGAGTGTGCCCTGTTGCCCGCGCCCTGGCCTGCCTGCCGCCTGCAGGTATCCCGGGCCCGCTTTCTGGCAGCAGCAAGGGGGCACGCCAGGGCCCGGCGGCGAGACGCAGCTCAACGCCAATGCCCCAGAGGTGCGTGCACATACACAGACTGTGTGTGTCTATGCAATGCGGCCGTGGCGTGACTGGGGATGCGCCTTGTAGTGCTGCTGCACCCCCACCCCGCCCCCTGTAGGGATCTTTGTGTGAAACTGGGGGCTTAGATGTGTGTGCATGCAAGGCCATGGGGTCTCAGATATGTGTGCGCATGTACGGCTGAGGTGTCATGCATGTGCCCCCTGGGGGTGAGCTCTGCTGCCCAGGCAAGCGTGTGTGCGGGCGCGGTGCTTTGGATCAAACTGCAGTGGCAGCCGCGGCGCTGCGCATTGCCTGGCATGGGCAACGAGCATCGTGACCCAGCCTCCGCCCACTCACTCGCTCCTGCACACCCTCTGCCTGCAGTTTTCGCCCAACAACCTGCGCGGCGCCTCCCCAGGCGGCGCCGGCCGGCTGGCCAGCCCCGGCGGCTACGCCCTCGACAGCCTGCTGTGCCCGCCCGGCATGCGTGGCGCCGGCCGCCCGGGGTACGGCGCAGAGCACGCAGCACTGGGCGGCAGCGGCAGCGGCGGCATCCCGCGCACCCCTGGCGTTCCCTACAGCCCCAACTCCGCCCTCACCCACTCCTACATGTCCTCCTCTGGCCACTCAAGCCTGGATCCAGCTCAGCCTGTGCCGCCAGCTGGCACGCTCCCCGGCGCCACCCCCGCGCTTCTGCAGCACCAGGGCCTGCTGGCCCAGCTGCAGCAGATCTGGGGGGAGGGGCCCGATGAGTCGCTGGGCGCGCCTGCGCTGCTGCCAGAGCAGCAGCTGCTCCCGGGCTATGGCGCCGGAGGGCTGGGCGGCCTGCTGGGCGGCGGCGGCAGCGAGCAGCAGCAGCAGCAGCAGCAGCGGCAGCTGGCGGCGCTGCTGTTCATGCAGCAGCTGGAGCTGCAGCAGCAGAGCCTGGCGCTGGCGTCGGCTGGGCAGGCGGCTGGCGGCCTGTCTGGCAGCCCCGACTCGGCGCCCCTGTCCCCTCAGCAGCTGCCGCCCGCGTCGGCAGACATGCTGCGCGACGTGCTGGGCAGCCCGCTGAGCCTGCTGCCACGTGGCAGCACGCCAGCTGGCGGCCACGAGCGCAGCATGCGCCCCAGCATGAGCCTCAGCCGCGAGCTGGCGGCGGCGCAGGCGCAGGCGCTGCGCACGCTGGGCGAGCTGGCGGAGGAGCCGGCGCTGGGCATGCACAGCATGAGCCCCGCGGGCAGCCCGCGGCGCGCCCACGCGGCCCGCGACCTCGGCCTCTCCATGCACAGCGCCGCTGCGCTGCGCCCCTCGCTGGACGCGGCAGGTGCCGGCGGTGGCGGCGCTGCTGACCACCACCACCACCAGCACCTCCACGGCCAGGGCCAGGGGTCTCCCCTGTCTGCCCCCGCCTCCCTGCTGCCGCACAGTGGCGAGGGCGGCGAGGGCGGCGAGGAGCGCGGCCTGCAGACCCACAGGATCGACTCCTTTGACCTAGAAGCCCTGGGCTTCACGGAGAGCGGCGAGTGAGGGCAATTGGGTGTGGTGGAGCGCAGCAGGAGCAGCGGGCACAGCAGGCGCTCAGCTCAGCCCAGCTCTGTGGGCAGCCGGTCACCTTCGGTGGGGGGTGCATGTGCGGGGCAAGGTGCGGCGGTGGCTCCCAGCCGGAGCCCCGCCGGTGTGGTAGCGGGCATATGTAAGCCTGCCCACCCAGCGGCTGGCCTCGGGTGGCAGCCAGCCGTGGCACCGTCTCCGCCCCGCCGGGCCGCTTGCAAGCCATGCCGCTGCGAGCGCGCCCAGCTCCCCCAGTATCAGTGTGTATCACGAGTTTCGTGCCTCTCCAACACTTGTCATGCGAGCTCTTCAGGCTTGCAAACCATGGCTGCCCCGGCTGTGCCTGCCGTGCTGCCCTTCGTCTCCGCCCTGCAAGCCCCCCTCAGTGGCACACATGTACCCTTGTCTGCCCGTCCGGCCCACGCAAGTGTGCGGCCCAGGGCAACAGGAGGGCCCGTCCCTGCACACACTCACCCCACTCACACCCAAGCTCCTCCTGCCCACAATCTCCACTCCCCTCCGTCGATCCTCTCAGTCCCAAGTAGAGTTGCATTTTTCTTCAAATCCCTCATATTATTACGCTTTCCCTGTGTGGCTGCGCACCACACGCACACATGTAGTGTGAGGCACTGGCTTGGCTGGGGGGCGCGGTCCCCCCGCCAGCCCATTCCTGCTGTGCTTGGTCGGCGCCTCATCAGCATTGTAACACAACTGCGATGCAAGCACTGAGCACAGTGGCGGAGGTGCGTTGCAGCCATCCCACTGCGGTGCGCAGAGGGGGCGAAGGGCTGCTGGCAGGGGTGGCCACGTCAAGTTGGAGTGTTGGGCTGCAATGGGCGCTTGTCGTGTTGAAGCGGCAGCACGTGTGGCTGTGGTGGGGCCTGTGTGTGCCACAAACTTCGTGAAGGGCAGCCCAAAGCCCATCAGGCCGTGCCATAACATGTGGCACACGTACATCTGGCGCTATCTGTCTCTCCACCCATCTACTACCGGCGGAAGCGACAGCGGCCGCAGCAAGCCAGATGTATATAGGGGGCATTGCAGTGCAACCCAACAGCCATCAATGTGTGGGCTGTGTGTGCCGCCATGCAATGCCAGTCACAACCTGGGATGACCAGTGCCTACCCTCCAGCACTTTGTGGGGGCAGAAGCTGCCCTTGTAGGCGCGCTGCGCTGGCAGGTTGATTCTCACCTGAAAGGTTAGGCCAATAGGCAGTAGGCCCCAGAACCCAGCTGATGCTGCGAGTGTGCACAAAGGCTTCTAGCTCCCTCCACCGCCTGTGGCACCGCTCATCAGCCCTCGGACGCCTCTCCTCCTCGCCCCTCTCGACGGAAGCGGGCGATCCCATGGACCAGGTCGGCCAGACGCGGCCCGGGCGCCTGAGCGACGCCCCTCCGGCGGGCTCGGGCGTGCCGGCTGGCGGGTTGCCCGGCGCCGCCGCCACAGCTGGCGGGGACCCTGGCGCCGTCATCGACCAGACTGTGCGCAGCAGCAAGGCGGCTGTCTTCTCCAAAGTCATCTGCCCCAGCTCTCGCAAGGCCAAGGAGGTGAGGGGGCAGCGTACCGTTGGCTTTTGGCGTTTCAAGTGGCTAGAGCAATGAGGGGCTTGGAAGGCGAGGGGCCTCCTAAGGGGCGTGTCGTGGGGAAGGTGAGGGGGCACAGCAGGTTGCTGGGATGTTCTGCAGTGCTGCACTATACAGCAGGGCACCGGCGAGGGGATGTGCGCTGCTGCGGCTGGTTGTGCTGGCATTCCTGGCTTCCCCGCCCTGCCAGCATGCTACCTTGCCTGCAGCTTGGGGGTTTCTGGCGCCACCCCAGCCCTGTCACCCCGCCCCCACTCACCGCCACCTGCCTCCCATCCTCCGCCCTGCCCCCTGCATCTCCTGGGGATCTGAGAGAGGCCTGGGTGCCCCCTATGCCGCTGCTCACAACCCCGACACCCACGTGGCCTTTGCTTGGCACCCCCCTGCCTCATTCCTGCCCCTGACCCTGCGCCCTCCCCACCACTGCCTGCCCCCTGCAGACCCTGGGCAGTCACCTGTGGCCAGCTGCCTGGAGCACATCAACAAACAAGTAACAGCAACCACCAGCAGGCTGCTCTCCACCCGCCCAGCTGCTCTCCCCACCCCACCCCCTGCAGATCCTGGGCGGCCGCCTGCCGCCAGGTGGCATGACTGTTGTGGAGCTGGACCAGCGGCCCGACGGGGCGGCGCTGCAGGATGAGCTGGAGAGGCGCACGGTGAGGCGTGGGAGGGCTGGTCAATCCTTTTCCGTCCCCTGGCCGTGCAGGCTGTCAAACGGCGTCTTCCTCCTCTTCATTGCTGTTGTGTGGGTGCTGTGTTGGGAAGGCTGTGCGCTGGAACAGACGCCCGGTGATGCGACGCTGCGTAGCGTGGCGCCACGGCGGGTGCGTGTGATACTCCCGCTGTTCCCCTGAGTTGATTGTGCCGTGGGTGGCCGAGGGAGGGGCTCACAGCGCGTGGCGGGTGCCCAGGCGTGCGAAGCTGCAGGGTGCGCTGCCTGCGCTGCCGACTTGCATTTTTTTCTAATAGGCTGGCGCTGAGCTCCCGCCTCATTTGCCCCCCTGCAGGGCAAGCGCACGGTGCCGATTGTGTTCCTGCGGGGCGAGTTTGTGGGGGGCGCCGATGACCTGGATGCGCTGGAGAGCAGCGGCCAGCTGGACGCCAAGCTGGCAGGGTAGAGCGAGATGCTGCCAAAGAAGGCGGCTGTTGTCAGCCCGCCACGCATGCTGGGCTGCTGCCGTTGGGGCACTGGAGAACGGCTCTCAGCTGGGCGCGGAGCTGGCAGGCTGACGCGGGAGGCAGCCGTCAGAAAGGGGCAGCTGCCTGCCCTCTTGGCCTGATAGCCTGCTGTTGCGGGGCTCTCACTGCTGAAAGGCGCGCTCTTTTCCTGTGGAAGCTGGAGCCCTTTGGGGTGTCATTGCTCTCTCCAGTGTAAGCGCTAACTTCTCAACAGCTGGGGACGGATGCACCTGGCTGCAGAGCTGGCAGGTTGAGAGAGAAGGGGGAGGCGACAGGCCAACCTGCAGCTGCACTCAGGCCAGTGGCAGCAGTCTGCAGTGCGTGCTGCAGTGATTGCCGGCTGCAGTGCGTGGAAAGCAGCGGGCTGTGCCAGGCAGACCAGACAGGCTGGAGGCACTGAAGAGCAGCAGGCAGCGCCTGGCGAGCTGGACAGCTATGGCACCAAAGAGGGGCAGGCGGGAGGCACGCCAGGCGGGCTAGGCAGCTGCTGCGCTTCGCCAGGCGGCCGACAGGCTGGCCAGCGCGATGTGCCGTCGCGTGTGCACGTCCCCTCGATCTCACTGCGGCCTCACCACCACGCTTTGCCCTTGCCCTGTGCATCGAGTGCTTCCGGAAGTGACGTTACAACTGTACTGGGAGCGCCGCCGTGCCATAAAATGGTGGGAGAGATGCGGCGACGGGGGGACGAATGGGCCGCCCCTGGCTGAGCGAAGAGTGCGAGGTGCGTGGGGGGGCAAAAGTGGGGGGTGAATTTTCTGCTCGGAGTGGTTCAGCAAAAAAAGAATACAACCCCCGCATGCGGGGGGTTGGGGGTGGCTGGGGGGTGTGGGGCTCCAGGACTCTAGCGCCCCAGGGCGGGAGGGGCGCACGCCCCCCACGCCCCCGCGTGCCGCACCGGCGCCGCGCCCCCCGCCCCGGCGGGCTGGCCGCCGCCGGCCGCCACGCCCATCAAGCTGCTGCTGCTGCTGCTGCTGCTGCTGCTGCTACTGCTGCTGGGACCGCTGGGGCCGACAGCTTACATAGACTGAGCCTGCAGAGACAAGCAGCGGGCAGGGTGGCACGAGTTGTTTAGCGGACAGCAGAAGAGGCATGCAAGCAACGTCAGGCACAGTCCAGCATGTGCGCAGCCAGCAGGAAGGGCAGGCATTCTGGGGACGGACATGGCTAGGCGGAACCAACCAGCAGAACTGCGTACAAGTGGACACGGCTGCTGCGAACAGTCACATCAAAGCAGGCAGCGTGAAGCGCCAGCGCAGCAACATCAGCACAGCAGGCAACTCACGGTGGTGTACAGCTCAGCAGAGATCTTCTCCAGCTGGCCCTTGACCGACAGGTCAATCTGGGTGGAGCCTGCGGCAGGGGCAGCATGGCAGGGGGGGGTGCCACGAGTCGGACAACGACAGCTGTGCACAGTGCGCTGCGTGGGGGACAGGCCACTGTGGGTGGGGCCTGCGGCAGGAATGCACGGCAGGGGGGTGGTGTGCTGGGCCCATCCTCTCGGGGAGGCCGGCGTCCGCCCCTCTCCTCACCCCTCACCTCCGCATCAACCCTGTACACATGGATCGCCGTGCTCCACCCCAACCAGCCAGCAGGTTGGCATCCACCGTGGATCCGGCCACAGCAGCCTCCCAGGCCCCACATAGAGGCAGGAATCATGCTGTATGAGGCTCACCGTACTCGACCACGAACCCGGCCACCAGGTCGGCGTCCACCACCGGCTTCAGCTTGATGTTCTTGCTGCCAGTCAGCTCCTGCAGCTTCTTGGCAATCAGGAACTGCTGCTCCTGCTCCAGCTTGACGGCGGAGCGCAGCGTGGCCACCTGGAGGCACAGCGGGGCGCAGCAGGGCACAGCGTGAGCAAGCGATGGATGGGCAGGTTGGCTTCCGCGTCGCCGCACTGCTGAATGCTGTGCTTGTTTTGTTGTTGCTGCAGCGTGAGGGGATGCCAGTGTGTGCGACACGCCCGCGGCCTAGACTGTTGCTGCACTCGTGCCTGCAGCCACATGAGCCCACATGCTGCCACCACCAGCCGCCAGCTGCCGCCACCTGGCGCACCTGCGTGTCGGTCAGCACGCAGTAGCTCTTCTCAAACACCTCGCAGATCTCCTCCAGGGCATCCACGCGGTTCTGCAGAGCAGGGCGGCGGGAGACAGGAGAGCAGGGCCGGGTGAGACGGGCGGGGCAGGGGCGGGAGGGCGCGGGGCGTGCAGGCGCATGATCAGCGCGTGCAGCCCCTGCCAGTGTCACCCCCCGACACAGCCTTGTTGCACACCCAGCAACCAGCTGCGTGCGCACGTCACAATACCTCCCGTCGTCCACCCAGGCCCAGCACAGCGTGCCCAGCATGCCGAGCGCGGCGGCGCTGCTGTTCATGCAGCAGCTGGAGCTGCAGCAGCAGAGCCTGGCGCTGGCGTCGGCTGGGCAGGCGGCTGGCGGCCTGTCTGGCAGCCCCGACTCGGCGCCCCTGTCCCCTCAGCAGCTGCCGCCCGCGTCGGCAGACATGCTGCGCGACGTGCTGGGCAGCCCGCTGAGCCTGCTGCCACGTGGCAGCACGCCAGCTGGCGGCCACGAGCGCAGCATGCGCCCCAGCATGAGCCTCAGCCGCGAGCTGGCGGCGGCGCAGGCGCAGGCGCTGCGCACGCTGGGCGAGCTGGCGGAGGAGCCGGCGCTGGGCATGCACAGCATGAGCCCCGCGGGCAGCCCGCGGCGCGCCCACGCGGCCCGCGACCTCGGCCTCTCCATGCACAGCGCCGCTGCGCTGCGCCCCTCGCTGGACGCGGCAGGTGCCGGCGGTGGCGGCGCTGCTGACCACCACCACCACCAGCACCTCCACGGCCAGGGCCAGGGGTCTCCCCTGTCTGCCCCCGCCTCCCTGCTGCCGCACAGTGGCGAGGGCGGCGAGGGCGGCGAGGAGCGCGGCCTGCAGACCCACAGGATCGACTCCTTTGACCTAGAAGCCCTGGGCTTCACGGAGAGCGGCGAGTGAGGGCAATTGGGTGTGGTGGAGCGCAGCAGGAGCAGCGGGCACAGCAGGCGCTCAGCTCAGCCCAGCTCTGTGGGCAGCCGGTCACCTTCGGTGGGGGGTGCATGTGCGGGGCAAGGTGCGGCGGTGGCTCCCAGCCGGAGCCCCGCCGGTGTGGTAGCGGGCATATGTAAGCCTGCCCACCCAGCGGCTGGCCTCGGGTGGCAGCCAGCCGTGGCACCGTCTCCGCCCCGCCGGGCCGCTTGCAAGCCATGCCGCTGCGAGCGCGCCCAGCTCCCCCAGTATCAGTGTGTATCACGAGTTTCGTGCCTCTCCAACACTTGTCATGCGAGCTCTTCAGGCTTGCAAACCATGGCTGCCCCGGCTGTGCCTGCCGTGCTGCCCTTCGTCTCCGCCCTGCAAGCCCCCCTCAGTGGCACACATGTACCCTTGTCTGCCCGTCCGGCCCACGCAAGTGTGCGGCCCAGGGCAACAGGAGGGCCCGTCCCTGCACACACTCACCCCACTCACACCCAAGCTCCTCCTGCCCACAATCTCCACTCCCCTCCGTCGATCCTCTCAGTCCCAAGTAGAGTTGCATTTTTCTTCAAATCCCTCATATTATTACGCTTTCCCTGTGTGGCTGCGCACCACACGCACACATGTAGTGTGAGGCACTGGCTTGGCTGGGGGGCGCGGTCCCCCCGCCAGCCCATTCCTGCTGTGCTTGGTCGGCGCCTCATCAGCATTGTAACACAACTGCGATGCAAGCACTGAGCACAGTGGCGGAGGTGCGTTGCAGCCATCCCACTGCGGTGCGCAGAGGGGGCGAAGGGCTGCTGGCAGGGGTGGCCACGTCAAGTTGGAGTGTTGGGCTGCAATGGGCGCTTGTCGTGTTGAAGCGGCAGCACGTGTGGCTGTGGTGGGGCCTGTGTGTGCCACAAACTTCGTGAAGGGCAGCCCAAAGCCCATCAGGCCGTGCCATAACATGTGGCACACGTACATCTGGCGCTATCTGTCTCTCCACCCATCTACTACCGGCGGAAGCGACAGCGGCCGCAGCAAGCCAGATGTATATAGGGGGCATTGCAGTGCAACCCAACAGCCATCAATGTGTGGGCTGTGTGTGCCGCCATGCAATGCCAGTCACAACCTGGGATGACCAGTGCCTACCCTCCAGCACTTTGTGGGGGCAGAAGCTGCCCTTGTAGGCGCGCTGCGCTGGCAGGTTGATTCTCACCTGAAAGGTTAGGCCAATAGGCAGTAGGCCCCAGAACCCAGCTGATGCTGCGAGTGTGCACAAAGGCTTCTAGCTCCCTCCACCGCCTGTGGCACCGCTCATCAGCCCTCGGACGCCTCTCCTCCTCGCCCCTCTCGACGGAAGCGGGCGATCCCATGGACCAGGTCGGCCAGACGCGGCCCGGGCGCCTGAGCGACGCCCCTCCGGCGGGCTCGGGCGTGCCGGCTGGCGGGTTGCCCGGCGCCGCCGCCACAGCTGGCGGGGACCCTGGCGCCGTCATCGACCAGACTGTGCGCAGCAGCAAGGCGGCTGTCTTCTCCAAAGTCATCTGCCCCAGCTCTCGCAAGGCCAAGGAGGTGAGGGGGCAGCGTACCGTTGGCTTTTGGCGTTTCAAGTGGCTAGAGCAATGAGGGGCTTGGAAGGCGAGGGGCCTCCTAAGGGGCGTGTCGTGGGGAAGGTGAGGGGGCACAGCAGGTTGCTGGGATGTTCTGCAGTGCTGCACTATACAGCAGGGCACCGGCGAGGGGATGTGCGCTGCTGCGGCTGGTTGTGCTGGCATTCCTGGCTTCCCCGCCCTGCCAGCATGCTACCTTGCCTGCAGCTTGGGGGTTTCTGGCGCCACCCCAGCCCTGTCACCCCGCCCCCACTCACCGCCACCTGCCTCCCATCCTCCGCCCTGCCCCCTGCATCTCCTGGGGATCTGAGAGAGGCCTGGGTGCCCCCTATGCCGCTGCTCACAACCCCGACACCCACGTGGCCTTTGCTTGGCACCCCCCTGCCTCATTCCTGCCCCTGACCCTGCGCCCTCCCCACCACTGCCTGCCCCCTGCAGACCCTGGGCAGTCACCTGTGGCCAGCTGCCTGGAGCACATCAACAAACAAGTAACAGCAACCACCAGCAGGCTGCTCTCCACCCGCCCAGCTGCTCTCCCCACCCCACCCCCTGCAGATCCTGGGCGGCCGCCTGCCGCCAGGTGGCATGACTGTTGTGGAGCTGGACCAGCGGCCCGACGGGGCGGCGCTGCAGGATGAGCTGGAGAGGCGCACGGTGAGGCGTGGGAGGGCTGGTCAATCCTTTTCCGTCCCCTGGCCGTGCAGGCTGTCAAACGGCGTCTTCCTCCTCTTCATTGCTGTTGTGTGGGTGCTGTGTTGGGAAGGCTGTGCGCTGGAACAGACGCCCGGTGATGCGACGCTGCGTAGCGTGGCGCCACGGCGGGTGCGTGTGATACTCCCGCTGTTCCCCTGAGTTGATTGTGCCGTGGGTGGCCGAGGGAGGGGCTCACAGCGCGTGGCGGGTGCCCAGGCGTGCGAAGCTGCAGGGTGCGCTGCCTGCGCTGCCGACTTGCATTTTTTTCTAATAGGCTGGCGCTGAGCTCCCGCCTCATTTGCCCCCCTGCAGGGCAAGCGCACGGTGCCGATTGTGTTCCTGCGGGGCGAGTTTGTGGGGGGCGCCGATGACCTGGATGCGCTGGAGAGCAGCGGCCAGCTGGACGCCAAGCTGGCAGGGTAGAGCGAGATGCTGCCAAAGAAGGCGGCTGTTGTCAGCCCGCCACGCATGCTGGGCTGCTGCCGTTGGGGCACTGGAGAACGGCTCTCAGCTGGGCGCGGAGCTGGCAGGCTGACGCGGGAGGCAGCCGTCAGAAAGGGGCAGCTGCCTGCCCTCTTGGCCTGATAGCCTGCTGTTGCGGGGCTCTCACTGCTGAAAGGCGCGCTCTTTTCCTGTGGAAGCTGGAGCCCTTTGGGGTGTCATTGCTCTCTCCAGTGTAAGCGCTAACTTCTCAACAGCTGGGGACGGATGCACCTGGCTGCAGAGCTGGCAGGTTGAGAGAGAAGGGGGAGGCGACAGGCCAACCTGCAGCTGCACTCAGGCCAGTGGCAGCAGTCTGCAGTGCGTGCTGCAGTGATTGCCGGCTGCAGTGCGTGGAAAGCAGCGGGCTGTGCCAGGCAGACCAGACAGGCTGGAGGCACTGAAGAGCAGCAGGCAGCGCCTGGCGAGCTGGACAGCTATGGCACCAAAGAGGGGCAGGCGGGAGGCACGCCAGGCGGGCTAGGCAGCTGCTGCGCTTCGCCAGGCGGCCGACAGGCTGGCCAGCGCGATGTGCCGTCGCGTGTGCACGTCCCCTCGATCTCACTGCGGCCTCACCACCACGCTTTGCCCTTGCCCTGTGCATCGAGTGCTTCCGGAAGTGACGTTACAACTGTACTGGGAGCGCCGCCGTGCCATAAAATGGTGGGAGAGATGCGGCGACGGGGGGACGAATGGGCCGCCCCTGGCTGAGCGAAGAGTGCGAGGTGCGTGGGGGGGCAAAAGTGGGGGGTGAATTTTCTGCTCGGAGTGGTTCAGCAAAAAAAGAATACAACCCCCGCATGCGGGGGGTTGGGGGTGGCTGGGGGGTGTGGGGCTCCAGGACTCTAGCGCCCCAGGGCGGGAGGGGCGCACGCCCCCCACGCCCCCGCGTGCCGCACCGGCGCCGCGCCCCCCGCCCCGGCGGGCTGGCCGCCGCCGGCCGCCACGCCCATCAAGCTGCTGCTGCTGCTGCTGCTGCTGCTGCTGCTACTGCTGCTGGGACCGCTGGGGCCGACAGCTTACATAGACTGAGCCTGCAGAGACAAGCAGCGGGCAGGGTGGCACGAGTTGTTTAGCGGACAGCAGAAGAGGCATGCAAGCAACGTCAGGCACAGTCCAGCATGTGCGCAGCCAGCAGGAAGGGCAGGCATTCTGGGGACGGACATGGCTAGGCGGAACCAACCAGCAGAACTGCGTACAAGTGGACACGGCTGCTGCGAACAGTCACATCAAAGCAGGCAGCGTGAAGCGCCAGCGCAGCAACATCAGCACAGCAGGCAACTCACGGTGGTGTACAGCTCAGCAGAGATCTTCTCCAGCTGGCCCTTGACCGACAGGTCAATCTGGGTGGAGCCTGCGGCAGGGGCAGCATGGCAGGGGGGGGTGCCACGAGTCGGACAACGACAGCTGTGCACAGTGCGCTGCGTGGGGGACAGGCCACTGTGGGTGGGGCCTGCGGCAGGAATGCACGGCAGGGGGGTGGTGTGCTGGGCCCATCCTCTCGGGGAGGCCGGCGTCCGCCCCTCTCCTCACCCCTCACCTCCGCATCAACCCTGTACACATGGATCGCCGTGCTCCACCCCAACCAGCCAGCAGGTTGGCATCCACCGTGGATCCGGCCACAGCAGCCTCCCAGGCCCCACATAGAGGCAGGAATCATGCTGTATGAGGCTCACCGTACTCGACCACGAACCCGGCCACCAGGTCGGCGTCCACCACCGGCTTCAGCTTGATGTTCTTGCTGCCAGTCAGCTCCTGCAGCTTCTTGGCAATCAGGAACTGCTGCTCCTGCTCCAGCTTGACGGCGGAGCGCAGCGTGGCCACCTGGAGGCACAGCGGGGCGCAGCAGGGCACAGCGTGAGCAAGCGATGGATGGGCAGGTTGGCTTCCGCGTCGCCGCACTGCTGAATGCTGTGCTTGTTTTGTTGTTGCTGCAGCGTGAGGGGATGCCAGTGTGTGCGACACGCCCGCGGCCTAGACTGTTGCTGCACTCGTGCCTGCAGCCACATGAGCCCACATGCTGCCACCACCAGCCGCCAGCTGCCGCCACCTGGCGCACCTGCGTGTCGGTCAGCACGCAGTAGCTCTTCTCAAACACCTCGCAGATCTCCTCCAGGGCATCCACGCGGTTCTGCAGAGCAGGGCGGCGGGAGACAGGAGAGCAGGGCCGGGTGAGACGGGCGGGGCAGGGGCGGGAGGGCGCGGGGCGTGCAGGCGCATGATCAGCGCGTGCAGCCCCTGCCAGTGTCACCCCCCGACACAGCCTTGTTGCACACCCAGCAACCAGCTGCGTGCGCACGTCACAATACCTCCCGTCGTCCACCCAGGCCCAGCACAGCGTGCCCAGCATGCCGAGCGCACCTGGTCGATGAGCAGGTTGAGGAAGTTGGTGGTGTACTGCGAGAAGGAGGCCTCCTTGGCCAGCTGCTTCACCACATCCTTCTTCTTGGCCTCGTCAATCACGGGGTTGGACAGCAGCTCCTTCAGGCCCTGCAGGCAGGCAGGCAGGTGGGTATCGATGGATCGGTATGCTAGAGTTGTGTGCTGTGCGGAGCAGCCACAGGGTTGGGCAGCAGCTCCTTCAGGCCCTGCCTGCGGGTGGTGAAGGGACAGTGCATGCAATCATGAGCTGCGTCAGCTCCTGCATGCCTCACTTCCCCTGAACACAGTGGCCAGTGCATCCAGCATGAAGCACCCGCATATGACAGCGCAGCACCCGGCGTGCAGCACCCACCTCGTTGTCCTTGAGCACGGCGGCCAGGGCATCCACATCAGCGTGCACCGCCTCCAGGGAGTTGGTCTTGCGGGCCACCTCCACGAGGGCGTTGCCGTAGGGCGCGGCAGCGGCGGAGGCCTGCCGGAGGGGGCAAAGCAGAGCGCAGGCAGGTGAGGGCGGGGTGGCGGGTGCGCGCGCGCGGCACGTGGGCGGGTGCGCACGGCAGCCGCGAGGAGGATGAAGGGCACAGCCCGCTGTTGGTGCTGCAGCAGGAAGCATGCTGCTGGGTGCCGGTGTAGGATGGGTCTTCTGTTATGTGTGCCGGGGTAGCTGCAGCTGCAGCATTCAAACGACTGCTCGCAAGGCGGTGCTGCCGCACGTGGCTCCGCCTTTATGGCGGCGCCGCTGGCAGGCAGTGCTCTGGCGCTGGCCGCGCTGCCTCGCAGAAACCCCAGCGCTGCCATTGGATCCCGCGCGCTCCATTGAGCCGGCGGGAAGCCTCGCCGGCTGCCCCGGCGCGAGGGAGGCGCTGGCTCAGGTGGACGCTTATCTGCTCTGCCGCCGCTCCAGCGCGCCTCGGGCTGCCTGCTAACTCCCACATTCTGCTCGTCGAGTCCGATGAAGCCTCCAGCGAGGCTTGGGGCGGTGCTGGCCTCAGCACAAAGCCCGGTGGGGATCAGGCTGGCCTCCTACAAGCGCCCGCCTAGTTGCTCACTCACCGCGTACACACGCACGCCGCTGCGACCAGCGCGGGCCGCACGAGGGCGGGCGGTGAAGGCCGCACGGGCGCAGGTCAGCTGGGTGGCCACCATTTCTGCTTGCTGCCTGCTGCAACACCGGGGCGAGGGACCTAGTGAAGGCCGGCGGCGACTCTGCCCGCTGGCGATGACCCCCTGCGCTGAGCTGGCCGATGACCCTGGCATGTGGAACTGCAAGGCGCTGCAGGCACCGATCGCCCCGTAAATTTGCACATCGCCGGTGTGCAGGGCTTGAGGGTGCAGGCGTGCCATCGGGCAACGCTCACCCGCCAACAGTGCCGGTCTGTTCGTGAGACTTGCCCGCGATGCTGAAAGGTCGGCAACGCGATCACGCAGCATGCCAAGAATGACGCGAGCAACCCAGCCGCCATAGCAAGCAAGCCGCCATAACTAGCCGCCCGCCCACCCGCCGCTGGCCCGCCGCCGTCCGCCTGGACCCTTGGCAGCCGCCCATGCACCTGCTGCCTGGCTTTGCCCACCCCGATTGCTGGTGCACGATCTCCTTAGTGTTGATTATCAGGCAGGCATGGGCACAAGGCCCCCATGTTGTGAATGGCGGCTGGGCAAATGCCGGCAGTGGTGTGGCAAGCCCTGGCAGCGGTGCTCCGTGCCAGCTGCAATTGGGCAGCGGCAACTCAAACTGAACACAGGGCTACAAGTGATACGTAGTGGAGTTGAGTTTCCACCGGTTGGCTGTGCAGAACATACCCAGCTGCTCTGCTGCTCCGCATCTGCTACAGGCGGGGCGGGGCAGGTGGGCTGGCGGGGTGCCAGCAGCACGGGCAGCTGAGCCCAAGCCATCAACCTGGTGCAGCCCCCACCTCCTGTCGCACCTGCACTGCTGTACTCATCCACCAGCGGGGCCCACCCTTCAGGGCGGCAGGCGCTCGTGCACGCATCCCGCAGCCGCCGCTCACTTGCACTACTGCACATGCACACCCCACGTGCATGCGCACAGCACGAGCGTGTGCGGCTGTGCACCTGCTGCCTCTGGCGCAGGCGAGGGTGGGCGATGGCGTGAAGGCCTCTATATTATCAAACGACATGCCTATGCCGGTTGGACCAAACGCAGCCAAACGTGTGCTGCTGCTCAAGCACTCCACTGCTGCAGCAAGCGGTGTAGGCGCTCAGCGGCGGTCATACACGGAAGGCCACCGCCACCAAGAAGGGCTGCCGCCTGAGATGTATCATGCATTGATCCCTTGCTGGATGGATGGAAGACAACAGAAGGATGTGTGCTGGCTGCACAGCAGTAGGTGCTTGTGCGGATCATATGCAAGGGAGTGAGTTGCCTGGTAAAATCAATCTGCTGCCGGCGGCCGCTGCTGCCCACCTGGCACCATGCTCCTGGAGATACAGGCGAGTCCTCCCCATAGGAGCCACGATTATAACGATACAAAATGACCGATCAGCACGCAGGAGCGCACGTAAAGGCGCCTCGCCTCCACTTCCACTGGCAGTCGTCGGCCAGCACGTCCCACAACCACACCTCAATCGGCGACCTTCCAGAGCTGTTGTTGGCTCGTGTGCTTGCACAGGCCGGCCGAGCGGAGGGGTGCGTTGCTTCCGCCCCGCTGCTTCCACCCGCCTCTGCCGCTGTTGCCGCCGCCGCCGTTGCTTCTCGTGGCACAGGCCAGGAAATTGTAACCGCACTTGCGCATGTGATGCAGCAGCTGATCCGTTGGCGGTGGAATGCCAATTTGGTGCTACCCACAACCAAATTCAGTACTTTGCTGATGTTAAGGCCGTCCTGTCCCTTACACTTGCCGGCGTGCAGGCGCTCCATCCATCTGGTGTGCAAGCGCTGGCTGCGCGTGTTCTACTCCCAGCCAGAGCTGTGGAGCAGTGTGGTGCTTGCAATGCCGTATGAGGTCGCCTACGGGAGCAGCCGTGATCAGAGCGACGCCTGGTTTGCAAGCACCCATGCCCGCCTGCAGCGCTGCGGGCACCTGGTGGAGCACCTGCGCCTGGGCGATGCTTACCGCATACAGCAGACCGGCGCCGACAGCCAGTGGGGCTGGCAGCTGGCAGACCTGCTGCACTGCCTGCCGCCTCCCACGGCAGCAGCGCCCAATGGGAGCGGCAGCAGCGCCGGCGGCAGGCTGGCCTCGCTGCTGCTAGAGTTCCAGCCCGAGCAGCGAGCACCGCTGCCCGCAGGGGTGCTCCCCTGGCTGCAGCGGCAGACGCGCCTCACCCGCCTGACCCTCACGGTCGGCAGCATGCCGCCCAGCACGCCAGGCGCGCTGCGCCAGCTGCAGCAGCTGCTCGACTTGCAGCTCAAGTGTCGCCACGTGCCAGAGGGCCTGCTGGGCGGCGCCCTGCTGCACCTGCGCCAGCTCACCCGCCTGCACCTGGAAGCAGACGCGCTCCCCGCGGCCGTGTCCCAGCTGACATGCCTGCACGCGCTGCAAAAGCTGGCCCTTGCCGAGGAGGAGATACAGTCCTTGGAAGCTCTCGTGCTGCCGGCGCCGGCAGCATTTATGCAGCTGAGCACATGCAGGCTGACATCCGCTGCAGGGCGGCTGCGTGTGAGACCCGCTGGTGCACCCAACCCCATGCATGCCCGCACGCCTGCTTGCAGTGAGGGCAACAGTCATATGCCTGCTGCATGTGGCTGCTGTGCTCCTTGGCATGCATTTTGCCGTGTCCCCCTGCTCTGTGGCCGGCACCAGCGGCCTGCCCTTGCCGCGGTGCGCTGAGTGCTATGTGACTGCTGCATCTGCGCTCGAGTGAGTGATCTGCCGGTGGTCAGTGGGTTGGTCATGCTGACTCCTCATGCGCCTGCTCCCGCCGACCCGCCTGCCCTCGCCCTTACAGCTCTCCCTGGCTGCACTTGCCTCGTTGCCAAACAGCGAACCCAAACCCCGCTGCCCTGTGCCTCCCAGGTGGACGGCACAGCATGCCGGCTGAGGCATTGCCATGTAAGCGTGACGCCTGTGGGCAGCGGCGCCAGCGGCAGCGCCTCCCCTGCTTCGCCAGGGGCAGTGGAGGGCGCCGTGGCACTATCAAGCCGTGCAGAGCTGGGCCCACTGCCGCCGCTGCTGGCCGCCATGCTGCCTGCGCACGTGCCGCTGTGCGCCCTGCGGCTCAGCGACGCCATCCTGGCGCCAGCTGTCCTCCAGGACTGCCCCCGCCTGGCCAGCCTCACCCGCCTGACTCTGGCCCAGTGTGAGGGGTTTGCCGACAGCGGCATTGGCGCCCCGCTCGACGCGCTGCTGGAGCAGGCGCCGCGGCTGGCCAGCCTAACCTTGGACCGCTGCCTGGACGAGGACGACGATGGCGAGCTGCCGGCGTGCCTGCTGGGCTCCCAGGGCCTGCGCCACATCAGCTTGCCTGGCAACTACCTCCTCTCCCTGGCTGAGGGGGCGTACCTGGGCACATGTGCGCTGATGGAGGGGAAAGCATGACGTGCATGCTGTGCCCAGCCTGCTGTGCAGCGTACCGCTGTGGGCGGCAGCTTGGTGTGTGGCCGCAGCGCGCATGTGCCGCCCGCCGGGTGCCACAGAGTTGGATGTGGAAGCACGCCGCCAGTGCAGCCCCAGCATGCTGTGATGTAAACGTGTATCCACTTCACCCCACCCCACTGCTGGAGTGCCACTGACACAACACTCTCGGAATCGCCTGCTCCTCAACGCAACGCGCCATCACTTGTTTGCAGGCCTCGAGAGCTTGGACCTGTCGGCGAATGCCTTGGAGGCTATCCCGGACGCCCTGGCCGCCGCCACCAGCCTGACAAGGTTGGACATGTCGGACAATGCCGACGTCGTGCTGACGACGTTCGACGTGGAGGGCGTGCTGGCGCGCCTGCCGCGCCTGCAGCAGCTCACGCTGGATGGCGCCTATGCCAGCCTGACTGCCCTCATGCAGTTGGCCCGAGCACTGCCGCAGCTCGGGGTGGATTTGAAGGGCGGCAGCGACGTGATCAAGCTCACTGGCAACTGGTAGGGAAGCAGGGGTGATGGCGGGCGAGGCATGCCTGGCGCTGCCGGGCAGCTGCCACTTTGGACTTGACAAACGTTGTTGTCCCACCCGGCATGGTTGATCCACTGTACCTGCCTGAAAGTGTTCGACCGCCCAGCCGCCCACCCCAGAGCCTTCCCGCCTCAGTGCCCTCCGTTGTACTTGCCTGTAATTGCATCGCAGTGTTCACCCACCCACCCACCCGCCCCTTTCAGTCCAGAGCCTTCCCGCCCCTTTTCAATGTCTTTCATGCCTGTACCCACAGCTTCCAGAGGAACAGCAGTGCCGCTTACAAGCAGGCTGGCTAGGCAGCGGGCTCACTGGGCGGGGGGCGCAGCAGAGCAGCGACGGACAAACACACACACGACGTGCAAGTGCAGCCCTGGGCAGGGTGGGGCTGGAAGAGAGGGCATGTATAATGGCATGCATCTCCAGCAAAAGAGGAAGGGGGAGGGAGGCTAGCTGGGAATCGGCAGTCCAGAGGAAGGGGCTGGGACACGGGGAGGTGAAGCGGGAATGTTGATATCAAGTGGCAGGGCAGGGAGGCTTCAACGGAAGGGGACACCAAGCAGGGGGCAGGCAGGCGCATGCACCCAAGGGCAGGCGCCCCGCAACCCCAATTGCTGCAGCGGCTGCTGCGGCGGCTGCCGGTGCTGCTGCTCGGGCAGGTTGGCGGGCAACTGCAGGCGCGGATGCACCCTTAGGATGCGCCCAAGTAGGTGCGCCCTTAGGAGGGTGCGCCCAGGTAGGCGGCGAGGCGGAGGAGGTCCGAGAAGACTCCTCCGGCGGTGACCTCGGCGCCCGCGCCCGGGCCGCGCACGATGAGTGGCTGCTTGGAGTAGCGCTGCGTGGTGAAGGCGATGATGTTGTCCGAACCGTTGAGCTGGGCAAAGGGGTGGTCCTGCGGGGGCGGAGGGCAGGCGGGGGAGGGCACAGGGGAAGTGGTTGGTTTTGATTGTTTGGTTGTTGGGAGACGTGTGTGTGTGTGCAGCGACGGGGACAGTCTGCTACTGGAGAGCTCTGCTGAGCTGGCTCGGAGGAGCAAAGCCAAGTGGAGATGTAGAGCAAAAGAAAGCACGAAATACACAGGAGAGAGCGCTGCCCTCCCACACGCCCTGCCGCACCTTGGGGTAGCGCCGCAGCTCCACGCTGCCCTTGCCCGCCTTGACGTCCACCACGCCCACGTAGCGCAGGCACTCGCCCCCCGCCTCCGCCTCCGCTGACAGCGCAGCCATCTCGCCGTCAAAGTCGGGCAGGCGCTGCGGGGGTCGAGGGGAGGCGCATGGTTTCGGGGGTCAGAAGCGGGGTGTGGGCGGGAGGGGGGAGAGGCAGCCAGCGCAGGCATTGCAAAGTCGGGCGGGCGCCGGCGGCGCACGGGTGCCCAGATTGGACACGGACTGCGCTGGAGAGCACACCCAGGCACGCGCACACACACACACTGACAATTGAAGCCACACAATGCAATGCAGTGTAGAGCAGCCCGCCCCACCTGCATGTACTCGTCGGCGCTCTTCACGCCCTGCAGCGGCTCCGGCACCAGGCTCTGCACCGGCACGTCGGACAGCTCCACGCTCATCCCGCACTCCCTGCAGCGGGCAGACGGACAGCCAGGGGGGGCGCAGTGTGCAAGAGGTGACAACAGGGCAGGGACGTCAACTTGGCAACTTTTTCATCAGACAGCTCCACGCTCATCCCGCACTCCCTGGGGCGGGGAGGTGGCAAGAGGGTGGGAAGCAAGAAACCAGAGGTGAGGCAGGCGCTGCACTGGCACAGCAGCAGCAGGCTACCACGCTTCCCCGCTGCGCCTCCCGCAGGTGGGTGGGTGGGTGGGAAGCCACGCAGGTTGGGAGCTCCACCCGTGCCCCGCTCCCTCCACATGCCCTGCGTTCCTTTCATGCACGAAATGCACGGAAGCGCCACTCACCGTGCCAGGATGGTGACCTTGCGCGCCACATCCATGCCTGCCAGGTCGTCGCGCGGGTCGGGCTCCGTGTAGCCCAGCGCCTTGGCCTCGGACACAACGTCGCTGAACTTGCTGTCGGCTGCGGGGTGGGAAGAAAAGCGTGAGGAAGGCAGGGTGTGTGGGTGGGTGGGTGGGCGGGGGCGGGCGGGGCTGAACAGGGGGAGGAGGGGCCCAGCAGGGCGTCCTGAGAGCATCTTCGGGGTGGAAAGGCACGTCTCAATGTGCCCCCTATAAAGGTTGGTAGGTGGTGAAGAAGGTGCTTGGGGCAGGTACACCTAAAGGCTCTCCCCCGCTGCCCTCCTTGTGCTGCTCGCTCCCCGGATGGCTTTCCTCCGCACACACACACCTCCCACTCACCCTCAACAGAGCTGCCACTGCAGGAGGCGCTGCCTTCCGCCCTGCTGCTCAACCCCACTGCCTTGAGCCCACACTGACATCCATGATACAAGCCATGCCCCGCCCGTGTGCCATGCGCCCCTCACCCCCAAAGGTGTTGAAGATGTAGGAGAGGGTGCCCGAGAAGATGCCCTCGATGCGCTCAATGCGGTCGCCCGACCCAATCAGGTGCTGCAGCGTGGCAATGATGGGCAGGCCCGCGCCCACGGTGCCCTGCAGCGTGGCGGCAAGAAATGTAGAGGGGGGAGGTGGTTGGTTGGAAGGAGGAAAGCGATAGGGTGGTTGGGAGGAGGAAAGCGACAGAGCGGGGGTCATGAAGTGGTGCAGCGGGGCACGAAGTCGGCAGGCCCGCGTGCAAGCGAGCGCCTCACGCTGGCGCCTGCCTTGGCAGCACGTGCAGTCATCAAAGACAGCAGAGGAGAGGCAGGCAGCAGGAGCCTTGGCCTCGTAAGAATGGTGGATGGACGGCTCCTGCTGGCGCCTGCCCCAGCCACGCGTGCAGCCACACAGGCATGCAGGTGAACAGACTAGAAAGGGGCCAAACAAGGCAGCGGATGAGGGGAAGCTGGCTTGGCGGGGCGCCCACCTCGTAAAAGTAGTGGATGAACGACTCGCGCTGGTGCTGCTTGAGCTCGGCGTACCGCGCCAGCGGCCCGCTGTTCATCTTCTTGTTGGGGGTGATGATGTGGATACCCTTCTGCATCCAGTCAAGGTACTGCTCGCTGGGGTCCTCTGCAGGAGGAAGGGGGAGGGGAGGGGGGAGGGGAGGGGGCACGGGAAGGGGGAGAGGCGGGATGAGAGGCGGGCCAGGCAAGAGGGGGTGGATGAGGGGTCTTGCGGGGCAGCTCTCGTGGGCGGTTGGGGGAGATGAGGAAGCACAGAGGGATGGGTGTTGTGGCATCCAAACACGCACCCCGTAGCCCACACTGCGCAGCACAACTTGAGCAGCCCTCCCTTTCTGCCCTCACCCGAGGCTGTGCAGTCGACGATGACGGTGTTGGGCACATAGTTGTTGGCCAGGTGCTCCGCAAAGCGGGCATAGTCCAGGGGCTGGGACTGCAGGGCGAGGGGTGGGAGATGAGGTGTGTGTGTGCACATTAAGGGGTGCCCTTGGGGGCACAGGGGCCTTGGGTAGAGCACGCCGATTGCTTCTCCAGCGCCCAGCCAAGCTCGGGGCATCACCGCTTCCTCCTTTAAGAGTTGTGAGGAGGGCGCCGGCCCACCTTGCTGGCAAGTGCAAGTTGCCGTCCACGCAGCCAGGCCCTCCCCAACTCCTCTCGTCCTCCTCTCCCCCCACATTCAGAGAGGCGCTTGTGTGAACCCTTGTCACTACACATGCCTACCTACACACGTGCACACCCACCCCGCCCGCCCGCCCACCTTGGTGGCAAAGTCGTCGCGCCAGGTGGCCAGGTCGGCGCCGTTGTCCGAGAGGAGCATCTGGGAGGAGGAGGCGATGCCCAGCACGCGCAGATCCACGCTGTACTCGCTGCGCAGCTTGTCCATCTGCGGTACGGTGGGTTGATGTACGTTCAATCAGGACCAACATTAGGTGAACAACAGGCGGATCAAAAGGAGGGGGTCAAAAAGGCGGGGAGGTGTGCCCAGCAGCCTGCCGCAGGCGCACAGAGCGCTTGCTGCGCAGCGTGCCCTTCAATCTGCACCGTGCTCCCAGTACAAAGGCGCAGTGCCTCTCTGCCCTCCCTTGCCCCATCACTAGAAGCAGCCCCACCAGCAACGCCCCAGCCCCACCTGCTCCTGCATCTGCTGCAGGAAGGTGCCGCCGATGAGGCCGGGCCCCACCAGGCCAATGCCAATGGGCAGCGCGTCCAGGTAGAAGCGGCCGTGCACGGCGCGCAGCGCCTTGACTGCAGCAGGAGGGGGCGTTGGGGGAAGCGAGGGGAAGAGCAACAGCGGAATTTGGATCAGAGTGTTGGAGACGCGCGGGATGCGGAGCGAGGCGGCCGTGCACCGGGCGCAGCGCCTTGGAAGGCAGGGATGAAAATGGGAGCATCATGTGACAAGTGGGAGCTTGGGAGGGGCGTGACGATTGATGAAATAATGTGAGATGCATAAATGCCACATGATTCCTCTCCACCACCCGCCCCCGCACACCACCACACGTACCCCACCCACCCACCCACGCATCACACGCGGGCTCATGCCGACACAAAACACTGCGCCCGTACCAACACACGCCCCCTCCGGCCCCCTTATCCGCCCCACCTGCGTCCTTCTGGTCAATGATGGTGGTGATGTTGTACTCGGAAGAACCCTGAACGGTGGGGGAGGGACGGAGCAAGGTGGTGTGAGAGGAAGGTGTGCGCACGCCGCTGCCGAGGGCGCCCACAACATGGGCTGGCCAGCCCATGCGCCACGAGCTGTCTGTCCACCCCGCCGCGCCTGCCAGCCCTAGCCAAAGGCGCGCCCCCTCCACCGCACCACGCGATGCCGGTACGCTGCCGCCTCCTGCCACCGCACTGCTGCGACCACGCGTGCACGTGCACACACCACGGACAGAAGCGCAAAAAGGGACAACAGAAAGCGGGCAAGCAAAAGAGCCTACCTGGGCAATGGCGCGGATGTTGATGTTGCTCTTGGCCAGCGCCTCAAACATGGTGGCGGCCACGCCACGGCGGCTGCAGAGGGCGCAGGATGAACAAAGGATGGGTTCAAGCTCAGGCAAAGATCCGGTTAGCAATGGGCCTCGAATTTAAGGGCCTCAAACATGGTGGCGGCCACGCCGCGGCGGCTGCAGAGGGCGGGAGCAAACCACCGAGGTCAATGTCCACTGTTGGGTAAAGATGACGTATGAAGCGCCAACTCAGGTGGTCGTTATACGTGGCGGCTGGCGTGTTGGGCAGGTGGTTGGTAGGGTACGCCGCGTGTGGCAGCGAACAGCAGGGCCACCGTTGCTTCCCCCACACACATGCCTGCCTGGCCACCTTCCGCCAGCATGCAGCAGTCGCCCTCACACACAACCATGCACCCCCCACCTGGCCATCTTCTGGCCCACCGCCGCCAGCATGCACAGCGCGATGCTTACACCAGCTGACCCACAAGCGCAGCACCCCCCCACCTTGCCATCTTCTGGCCCACCGCCGCCAGCACGCAGCAGTCGCGCAGCGCGTCCACCGCGGAGATGCGGCCCGCACGGATGGCCTCCTCAAACCTGCAGGCAGGCGGACGGGGCAGGCAGACGCAAGCAAGAGTGAGGTCGGGCACGGGCACCAAGAGTGACTCGTTTGCTACTTGCAAGATACACCATAAATCAGCCAAAGCACCAAGAGTGACTGCTTACTTTGCTTCTAGTGGAAAGGTACCCACCGCTTGATGGGAGCGGCCAGCACCTGTTCTATGCCCCCACTCTCGAACCGACACCGTGGCAGAGAAGAGCAGGGCAGAGCACGCAATATCCAGAGCCACCAACCCACCGCTTGTTGAGTGCGGCCAGCGCCTGCTGCACGTCCCGCTTTTTCAACCACAGCACAGCGGACTAGAAAGCAGAGAGCCCAAGACAGCCGCCCACCCACCGCTTGTTGAGTGCGGCCAGCGCCTGCTCGGTGTCGCCGCTCTTGACGGCGAAGCACACCGAGTGCTCCGAGGAGGCCTGGGAGATCATGATGACGTTGACGTTGGAGTCGCGCATCACGCTGCGGCACAGGAGGGGGCAGTACCAGCAGTACAGCGGTACATGGGGTGAGACGGGGCGGAACAGCGGTGACACAGACCCGGGGCTGGCTGGCTGTGTGCGGGCAAGCCCATGCAGCATGGATGCAAGCGAGCACAGCGGCTCGGCCGCAGCAGGGACCATATTGTTAGCCCCCCCGGGCCCAGCGTGCTTAGCGCAGCGCGCGCGGCATGCACCTGAAGATGGCGGCGGCGGTACCGGGCACGCCCACCATGCCGGTGCCCTCAACATTGATCAGGGACACCTGCATGGGATGGGCATTGTGTATAGGGAGGGATGCACGAGTGGGCATGTTGTTGCCAAACGGGCGGGTGAGTGGAGGCAGCTGGGAGGCGAGCAGGCGCAGAGCCGCAGCGGCAGCAGCCATAGCACAGCGCAGCGGGAGATGGGTGCCGGGTGAGTGGCGGTACACTCCAGCAGCAGGGCCATGGAACATCTAAGACACGACTCCTGCCTTACAGATTGTATTGCCTATTCGCACAGGTGCCAGCAGCAGCGCAACGCAGCACAGCACAGCAGGCGCAGCAGCAGCCTAGGTGCCTCACATTGTCAATGGTGCAGGGGTCAGCAGCGCAGGAAAGCACAGCACAGCACAGCACAGCACAGCACAGCACAGCAGGCAAAGCGCAGCAGCGGCTGCTGCCTCACGTTGTCAATGGTGGCAAATCCCTTGACGCCGACGTGGGCGGCGCCTGCCACAAAGCCCTCCTCATCGCTGATCACGGTGCCGGGGGCGGCCTGCACGACGGTAGAAACAGAGGAGGGAGAGGGGGATGTAAGGGCAGGAGACCACGGGAGAGGGGGGCGGAAGGGAAGGAGGGAAGAGGAGGGGGGCGTAACGAATGGAAACGAGAGAACGAGAGGTGGTTGTAAGGAAAGAAGATGCTGGGGTGTGGACTCCACCAGACTATGCACCAGCCTGTTGCACGTCACATGCCTGACAACAAGCAGAGACCGGCCGCCCTGGCAACAAGCAGGACGGAAGACCCTGCTAGAGAGAGCCTGTGCCTAACCAGGCTGAGGAAGCCGCGGATGCAGAAAGGGCGCCCACCCCACACCCACGGAACCAGCCTGTTGCACGCGACGCCTGACAACAAGGGGCACCCTAGCGCAAGGCATAGAGCTCACCATTGAAGAAGTTGCGTATGGAGATGCGGGTGCAGTACCAGTAGTACCAATTTGTACCAATAAAGTGCCCTACCAGGTACAACTACTAACTATTGTACCGATAAAGAGCCCTACCAGGTACCACTACAAAGCTCACCATTGAAGAAGTTGCGGATGGAGATGCGGGTGCAGTACCAGTAGTACCAACAAGCCAGTGCCCTACCAGGTGCCACTACACATCTCACCAGGTTGAAGAAGTTGCGGATGGAGATGGGGATGGAGTACTTCATGGCGGGCAGGGTGGTGCGCGGGTGCAGCACGTTGGCGCCAAAGTAGGACAGCTCCCACGCCTCGTGGTAGCTGCGGGCAGAGGAGCACGTGCAAAACATTAGCAAGGCAGGTACGAGGCAGGAGCGAGGGAAGGGTGTGTCCTGCGTTGGCGGCGCCAAAGTAGGACAGCTCCCCACGCCTCGAGGCAGCTGCGGGCAGGAGAGCACGTTAGCGAGGTAGGTAAGAAGGAGGACGGAGGGGAGGGTGCAGCACGCTGGCGGCGCCAAAGTACGGCAGCGGTAGCTGCGGGCGGGCACATGGTTATGAGGAAGGGTAGTTACTAACTATTCAGTTGTAGGCGCCAAAGGGGAGGGGGCGGCAGGGGTGAGTACTGTGATGGGCGCCACAGCACGACATCGCACAGGCTGTGCACGACGGGGAAGGTGAGGGCAGGAGCGTGGGCGCGCCCCGCTGTGCGGCCCCCAGGCTGCCCTGTGCTGCCATCCGCCCGCCACGCCTGCCCCGTGCGCTGTGCGCACTACGCCCCACCCATGCCATCGGCCCCCTCGCCCACCCACACACACACAAGCAACCTCTAATGCATGCACACACACACGCCGCCCCAGCCCACCTCAGCTGCTGGAGGCAGACAGACTCGGGGACCTTGCGGGGGTCGGCAGAGTACACGCCGTCGACGTCCGTCCAGATGGTGATGTGGCCAGACTGCGGGAGCGGCAGGGAAGGGAGGCAAGACAGGAGGAGCAGGAGGCGGGCGGTGAGTGTTGGGGCGGCGCAGAGCACATGCTGTGCATGTCGGGCCAGATGGTCGTGGTGTTACAAGTAGTTGAAGAATGCTCTGGTGGTGTTGGCAGTTGCCACCAGCCGCCCCCACAACCTACCGCCAGCACACACCAACAAGAACCCCCTCCCCTCCCCCCGCCCCTCCCCCCGCCGCCTCACCCTGAACAGTGCGCCGATGATGGTGGCAGAGTAGTCGGAACCATTGCGCTTCAGGGTGGTCACCTGCCCCTTGGCGTTCTTGGCGATGAAGCCTGGGGCAGGTGGGGAGTGGGCAAGGCAGAAAGGTGCAGGCGGGGTGGGATGACAGGGCAGGGTGGCCACCTGGCCAGCTGCCCTTGGGGCAAGGGACGTTGAAGGCGCCGTGCTGCCTGCCTGCCCGCCGGAGGTTGATGCTTACATACAACAGTGCCATCAGAACATGGCCCACAACAACAGCAGCATCTCGCTGGCAAGGAAATAACCTTGGGGGCGCCGTGCAGCCTGCCAGAATGAGGTGGACTCTCACAACACACATGGAAGCACCGTCATAACAGTTCTCACAACAACAGCACAGCAGCAGCAGCTGCCTCTCACCCGTGGCCACAATGATCTTGGGGGTGCCGTGAAGCTGGCCCCAGGCGTCCAGCTTGGCGTTGGACGCCTGCCGGGGGGGTGGGGTGGACAGAGGGCAGAGGGGGTGGGCAGGGAGGGGAGGCCAGCGGTTGGAGCAGGCCCGACACTGACCTCCTGGCCCGACCCGAGCGCCAAACCACCCGCAACTTAGTGCACACCCGTTGGGTTACCGTCGGCGGCGGGCCGACCGCCAGCACCCGCAGACCGTTTCCTCCCACTTTGACCATCACACAGAGGGGCCAGCTCTGCCCTCCCGTTCACATGGCCCTGCCGAAGTGCACATCCACCGCGTTGCCGTCGGCGGTGGGTCGGCCGCCAGCAAGCACAATCCACTCCTTCTTACTCTTCACTCTTGCCACCAAACAGAAGGTCCAGCTCCTCCCTCCTGCCCACCCATCTCGCAGTGCACATCCACTGGAGGTGCCGCTGGCAGTGAGGCAGGTCCCTCGCCACCCAGTGCCCACAGCCCACTACATGATGGCCAACTGCCCAATGATGGCCAACTGCCCAATGATGGCCAACTGCCCAAACTGTATTGTATCCCCAGCCCACACACCTCGTAGTGCACATCCACCGAGTTGCCGTCGGCGGTGGGGCTGACCACCAGCACGTCCCGCGTGTCCATGAAGGCGCAGTCGGCGCCCAGCTGGCGGCACTTGGCCGCCGTCAGCTGCGCGCACCAAAGCTCGCCGTGGCCAACAACAAACTCCTCAAACGCGTCGGTGGCCATGCCGGCTGCAGGGAGGGCAGATGGGAGGCAGGGGGCAGGTGGGGTCAGAGGGGAGGGTGAAGAGGAGGGTGAAGGAAGAGGGCGGGGAGGGAAGGGGCTTGGTGAAACGAGGGGGCAGCTTGCACAGGTCAGCAGGCACCCCATGAAATGGCCTGCAGCACGACTTCCCCCACCGTGCCAGCTCAGCAAGTGGTTGAGCGCCACCACCGCCTTCTCTTTATTACCATGATTGTTACTACATAGTTTTATGACCTCTGTTGGGCTCACCGATGGAGATGGCCTGCAGCATGCCCCTCCCCTCACTTCCTACCGCCTGCCAGCACATGTGCCACCAACCACCCACTGTCCAACTTCAACCCCCACCACTGCCCTCCACTGCCCACCCTCCCTTACCGATGGAGATGGCCTGCAGCATGGCCTTCAGGTTGGACATGTCCTCCAGCAGGCGCGCCACAAACGTGTTCAGCTCCTTGCCCGGACCCAGCAGCAGCTCCGCGCACTCAACGTGCTTCTTCTGCAGCAGCGGGAATGGCAGAGGGGGAGAGCGGAGCAAAGGAAGGAAGGTGAGGGGGCTAAAAGAGCGGTCCAAATCGTGACTGGGCCCTAACAGCTCCTCAGCATACCCCACGTGCTTCTTCTGCAGCAGGGGAACAGCGCAATGGCAGAACAGAGACAAGAAAACAAGGTGAGGGGTTGAAGACAGAGCGGTCCAGCTCCTGGTCAGGGGGTTTTGCAGCGCCTCAGCACGCCCCCCTTGTGCTTCCTCTGCAGAAGTGGAACAGCAACACCTTGTGTAATGGGGCAGGGCAGTGACCTTCCAGCCCAGCACCCCAGCACACCTCCCAGCACAGCAGCCATCACAGCACCCAGCACACCTCCCGGCACCGGGCAAGCTTCCCAGCACCCAGCGGCAGGCATGGGGGAACCTGCCCACCTGCAGGGCGTTGAGGCCCAGCAGGATCTCCTGGTCCAGGCGCACCGCCTTGCTGCCATTCACCCCAGCACACCTCCCAGCACCCAGCACCAGCCAGCCCCCCCACCGCAGGGCGTTGAGGTGCAGCAGAATCTCCTGGTCCTGGCACCCACCTTGCTGACACTCACGCCCAGCACACAGCACCCAACAAACCTCCCAGCACCCGCCGCCCCACCTGCAGTGCGTTGAGGTCCAGCAGGAATTCCTGGCCTTCCCGTCCAGCACCCAGAGCACCCCAGCACACCTCCCAGCACCCGGCACACCTCCCAGCACCCAGCAAGGCGCCACCCCACCTGCAGGGCGTTGAGGTCCAACAGGAACTCCTGGTCCTGCTGGGCCGCCTTGCTGACCATGTTGATGAGCAGGTCGGTGACTTTGACCGGGGAGCTGGGGTGGCTGCCCATGGCGGAGACGACGACCACGCGCTGCCCGTCGGTTTGACCGTCGTCGCCGCCCTCCACCAGGTAGCGACAGATGGCCTCGATGCGCTCCGCCGCCGCCACGCACGTCCCGCCAAACTTGTGCACCTGCGGGGGCGGGGCGGGGCGGGGAGGAGGGGGAAAGGCGGCGGCGAGCAGGTGGGCAGGGCACGTTGGCAGGGCAGGTGTATGGGGTGGGGATGCATGTGCGTACAGGAGGGGTGCATGGCAGGCAGCGGTGGTGGCGCGGGCGGCGAAGGCTTGCCGCTGCAGCAGCAGCTGAGCCAGCAGGCAACCTTGCCCCAGTGAGGTGTGGTTGAGACATCAAGGTGTGCAGTTGCCCAGGTGCTGTTCGAGGAGCACTCGTGGCCAGCCAGACACAGGGGCAGGGGCCGGCAGCGGCCTGAGGCGCAAGCAAGTGGCTGCCTTTTCCACATGCACTTCAAGCACCATGTGGCAACAAACACGACAGCTGCGTGTCGCCTGCTCATATTACACAAAGCACACAGGCTCATGCAGGAGCAGCCAAGCTGGCACCAAGGGAGTCCAACCTAGTTGAGTCGGCAGAGCAACCACACAATGGTGAAGCATGATGCATGCTGCACCGAAGCCCCAAATCAGCTTGTACCCATTTAAATGCACTCCCATGGCGCATGGATGGCAGGAACAATCAGGCAGCAGCAAGCAGAAGCAGTGGTGCGAGTACGACGGCATGCGGCGGCGGCAGTGGCAGCGGCACCCACCTGCCAGTGAGCGCCCCGCGGGAAAGTGGAGGGCGCCTCCACCACCGGCGGCTCTGCCGCAATCGCCATCACTTTCTGCCCCCGAGCCGCCTTGCGGGTGGCAGTGACCTGCTGCCGCCCATGGCGCCGCAGCAGGGGTGCGCCGTTGATAGCGGCCTGCCGCGCAGCGGGCAGTGCCACGCTTGCGCGAGGTACGCACAGTGAGCGCTGCCCCGCAGAAGTATGTTGCGCCTGCATGCTGCCAGGCAACCGGTCTCCTGCTGGGCTGGACCCTATCACCAGGTGGTGCGCCCTCTGTCTCCCCGCTGTGGTTGCAGGCCGAAACCCTATCAAAGAGCGCGGCAAAGGGCGAGGCCGGTCGAGTGGGCACCATGCATGCCACATCACCACCCCAAGTGTCCACACCCGCCTTGCACAGAGCCAGGTTGCCATGTTTACAGCAGGGGAAGTGCCAGGAACCACATTGTACAGGCGAGAGTACACACCGGGGGTAGAAGAGTGCATTATATCAGCAACAGGGGAATGAAATGGGAGTGCGTGAATCAGATGTTGAGGAGGCCAGCGGTGAGGTCGGCATCGCCGCCGCCGCCTGCACCGCCTGCTGGCGGCCCCACCTGCGGCCTCAGCTGCTGCTTGCTGGGGTGCAGCTCCTGTAGGGACTGCTTGGCTGCCTCACACGCCGCCTCCAGCTGCCTGCCCCGCTCCGCCTCTGCCTGCCGCGCCTTGAGCAGCGCTTGCACCCGCAGCTCCTCCTCCTCCAGCGTGGCGTGCACGCTGGGCGTGGCACCGCCAGCTGGCGTCGCCCGCGCCGGCGTGGGCGCGCCGCTCCAGGCACCCGAGCTAGCAGCCGGCGTGGCCGCGGCACTGGAGCGCCTGGGGGTGGGCCCGCTGCCACGGTAGGTGGCCCGCAGCCCTAGGTCATCCGTTGGCACCCGCCCCTTGTGCATCGAGCTGGCTAGCCGGCGCGCAGCCTCTGACAGCGGCCGCCCGCCCGTGGGCTCCCGGCCCGTGGGTGGCCGCGCCGCGCTGCCGGGGCGCGTGGGGAGGCCGGCCACAGAGCCCTGGCGGCGCGCTGCCGCTGCGGCAGCTAGCGTGCCAGTCACTAGCCCCGTGCCGCCGCGTGGGCCGCCGCGCCGGTGGCGCAGCGAAATGGCTGCTCGTGAAGAAAGCTGCTGGCTCTTCTGCTCCCTGGCAGTGCTCTCTTTGATGTAGAAGGAGGGGCCGCCTGCAGGGGACAGGGGAGCATGCGAAAAAGGGACGAGTTAGAGGGGTAGCAAGGCGCAACAAGGTCAGCAGGGTAGGGTCAGCGCTGGCGGGTCTATGATGTGGGGGAAGCCAGGCCAGGCCAGGCCAGGCCAGCACAACAGCTCGGGTGCAGACCTGGGGGATTGTAGCAAGGAGCCATGAGGCAAGGCATGCACGCGGGCAATGCTCTGGCCAAGCGGTTAGCCCAGCGCATCATGCAAGCAGACTGCAGCTGCCGAACTTTGCCAGGCATGCCGTACCCGCACCCGCACCCACCCAGCACGCCCCACCCCATCACCCGCTGCCCACCCACCGTCCAGCGCCGGCCCTGGCGGCAAGTCTTCTGCCTCAATCCTCATGGGGGTGCCCTCAATGTCACCCCACGTCATCAGCGGCGTCTGCCCGCCCGCCCCCGGGTCAAAGGACGGCGTCGCCAGAATGTCATACCCACGTGTGCCCGCCAGCCCGGCTGCCGCCGCCGGACGATCTGCCGCGCTGCTGCCCGCCGCTGCCCCCCTGCCGCCTGCTGTGCTGCCGCCGCCGCTCATGCTGCTGGTGGAGGGGGTGGCGCTGGCAGAGGGGGCCAGCTCCCGAGGGAACCGGGTGGCGTTGTGGTTGATGGCCTTGGGCGCACCCTGCACCTGCGCCGCCAGCTCGGCCTCTGCGCGAGGGTTGGCCAGAAGACGGGAGGAAGAAAATCAATTGCTGAAGCCAGCCACGGTCGCCTACACCCCCCGTTTTCTGCCTCCCACTTGAGCAGGCGCAGCACCCCCCACACACAGGCACCGCATCACTGCCGGAAGCAACTTATAGCGCAGTCTTGGAGTCGCCTGCATCCACAAGCCCTGCCCCGCCCTCACATCCCCGCACCTCCCGTGCACCCAGCCCACCTGAGTAGGGCATGGCCTCCCGGTTGGAGGAGTCGTAGAAGAGCGCGTTCTTGGGCTCATAATTCCACTGCACCAGAGTGTCGGGCGCCTGCCCCGTGCTGCCAAACCCGTCTGTCCGCTCCCGCCCGTCTGTCAGCAGCAGCTTGGGGTCGGGCTGCGGCAGCAGCTGGGCCGCCGCCTTGACCCTGCATTCACAACAGAGAGGGTCCGGGGTGTGCGAGTGAGCTGCCGCAGGGCGGGGGCAGCCGCAAAGCGAAGCTGCACAGGAGCACAGCATAGCAGCCACAGGGGGGAAGGCAAGCAGTGCTCCGGGCCGTGCGGGCCGCCAGCACCTGCCATCACGCCACTGCGCCAGCACCTGAGCTGCACTGCAGCGCCCGAGCTGCACTGCTGTTCTCCCTACCAACAGCATGCCACCGCCACCCCTCGGCTCCCCTGCCACCCGCTGAGCTGCGCAGTGCACATGCGGCACAAATGTCAGCAAAGCAAGCCCACCGCGACCCGCCAACCCTCTGCTGCGCAGCCACCCACCAACTCATGTTGCTTGCCAAGTCAACACATATCAACGCACTGTTGACAGTCCCCTTACCTCCGCTTCTTGTTCACGTTCTCTAGGATCTCCTGGAAGCTGGCGTTGTCCTCGCTGGTGTGGGCCGCCAAAAAGGTGTCCAGAGAGACGGGCGGCGCAGCACCCACTTGTGGAGCTGCCGCCTCCTCCTCGTAACTGCCGCCCGCGTCTGTCTGCCCCGTCATGGGGCGCCCCGTGCCCGGTCGGCCACGCAGCGGCACGCCGGGGGGCAGGTGCGGGATGAAGGGGGTGTCGCCCGCCACTGCACGCGCGGCGGTGCCGCCGGGGGTGAACAGCGGCGCGCCCGCGCCTGTGAGGGGGCGACCGCCGGCGCCGCCCGCAGCTGCGGCGGCGCGGCGCTGTGCGATCAGCAGCTGTGCCTGGCGGACCTGCTCAGGGTCTCCGCTGCGGATGGCCTGCAGGGCCAAAAGCACACCGGAGGGCAGGCAAGGCGGTTAACAGCAACACGCGGCAGAGCACGAAGCAGGGAGGCTGGCGTTCGATGCTGCTGCCGCGAGCAAGCCACCGCGCACATCTTCACAGCATGCAAACAAGGGCGCAGGCTTATACGGGGCTCATGCAGTATACAGTAAAGTCCAGGCCTGGCGCAAGAACCCAGCGCCGCCACGTGGCCCGCCTCCCCACCTGCAGCCACGCGATCTTGCTCTCCAGCTTGGGCAACTCTGGGAAGAAGTCCCTCTCAATGATGGCCTCCAAGTTGGCGGTCCACTCATCCTCCTCAAGTACTACCTCCTTCCGCTTGGGCGGGCGTGGCGGCGGCGGCAGCATAGCGCCGCCGCGCACGGCAAGGGCGCCGCTGCCGACGCCGCCTCTGCCGGTGGTGGCCAGCTGCGAGCCGGCCGCCTCCGGGCCTGCCGACGACATCTCGGCACCCGCCGTGGGCCTCTGGGTGCGCACAGGGCGGTCTACACGCGCAAGTCCCAGCGGCAAGCGACCAGAAACTGCGCGCTGCGCTTCCGGGAGCAGCCCTTGCGAATATAAGAAGTCCTCAAAGACGAAGGGGGGTCAAAGACGGCGCCGGAGAGGCTGAGGCCCTTTCGCTTGGCCGGGAGTGGAGGCCCGAAGGACGGAACGCGGCACTTGAAGCTGGGCTGATAGGTAAGTGGCACAAGCGGAGTTGAGCCACAGCAAGGGCTGGTCACCGCCAGCGCAGCGGGCGCAGCAGAGGGCGGCGGCGAAGGAATGCAGCGGCAGGTTCTGGAATGCCACCACTAAGTAATTAGTGTGAGCCTTACAGGGTACACGCACACAGAAGCTTTAGCCCTGCTGTTGACCAGAAGCACCGCAACGCCCGCTGGCGGCTGGCGGAGCACCGACACGTGTACTCCACAAAGCAGCGGAGAAGTTGCAGGGTGAGTTGCAGGGCGCTGGGCGACACGCGCAGAACAACCGCTGACAGCCTCTGGAGAAGGCTGCTATGATTAAGTGCGCACAAAGGTGTCAGCGCTGGCCCTTGCAGACTGCCTCAGCAGCGCTGGTCGCCTGGGCACCCGCGCCAGCTGCCGCAGCGGCAGCCTCTGCGGCAGCAGCGCAGCCCCGCTCATCCAGGCCGCAGCTGGCAGCCGCAGCAGCCTCTGCCACAGGGTCGCACCATGCCTGGCCGCTGCAGTCACTGACTGCCTTTGAACGGGCATCTGCAAAGCAGCGGGCCGTGATGCCTTCGCCACCTGCAGCACACATGCAGTAACAATGAGTGAAATCATCCTCAAATCACTTTGATGGAGTTACACACGTATTCAGCTGCCATAGCTGGGCTAGGCATGCTGCAGAGCTTGAAGTAAAAGGCATGCAGGCCGGGCACGCACAGAGGCAGGCGGGCGGATGAGGGGGCGGGCGGGCGAGCGGGCATGCAGGCAGATACTCCAGCAACCCTGCAGGACAGCAGGCACCCCCCGCAGGCAAAGCATTTTGGCCAGCGACTACACGCCGCGTTGCAACACCCTTTGCTTACGGCAGATGGTCATCGCCTTGGCCCTTGCCTTGGCCTCGCACTCAACAATGTCTGCAGCCGGCATGCAAGGAGGCGGGCGGTGGTCAATGGCAGCCGGCAGGCAGCCCCCAGGAGCCATCACATCATTACAGGGCAGGCCCCACACCTGAGGGGCCCACGGCCATGCTGGCTTCATCACCCCGCAACCCACGGGTGCAATTTCTTATCCGTCCTTGATAGCGGCACCAGCAGAGGCGGCAAGTGCCAGGCGCTGTCATACAAAACGACCAAGCAGCAGCGCCGCCCCAAGCAGCTGTTCAGTGGGAAGGATTCCGTAGGTGCACACCTTTCTTCTCCTTGCACTTGGACTGCTCCTTGGACTTCTCCTTGGTGTGAAGCACTCGCTGCATGCGTGCTGAGGGCGACAGCGGGTGATGTGAACAGCAGGCTGCAGAACCAGCACTGCTCGCAGGCGGCCCCACGCACAACAAGGCATCAGCTGCCGAATGCTTTGGCTGGCCGCCGCTGCGCGCATGCGGTCCCCTCGGATCCACTTCCCTACCTGGCCCCGATGGGCGCCCGTCCTGCTTCTTGCCAGGCTGGGCGGCGCCAGCCACCAGCAGTGCGGCCAGCAACACCGCTCAGAGGGCCTTCATTGCGTGCGTGGGGCTGGCAGGGCCGAGCTCCAGGGCCAGTGGGCAAAATGGGTGACAATCGTATCTCACGATTGTGATTTGGTGTGCTGGCTGCTGAGGCTGCGGTCTGAGAACGCACGTTGGCCCACGCGGTGTGTGCACCTTCGGGCACCTTCAATGCGACGGTGAGCGTGCTGCAACCCAGCAAGGACACCCTCTGGCGCTCTTGTCCCGTGCCGCCTCGGTTTGACCTGCCAACAAGCGCCAGCAGGCGAGCAGACGGGAGGCAGCGGCCCTTGGACGTGCCTGCTCGCCTCCCTCATTGGCATCAGCCAGCGGCGGCAGCATGGCTCAGGACCCGGCTGGTCACTACGGGGCACCAACATCACCCACAGGGGGCGCGCCGTCACGGCGCCATACGGCATGCCTGCCCATGCGCCGCCGACACCGCCGCCTGCCCTCCAGCCCCTTGTGCATCCCCCATATGACCCGTTGCAGGATCCAGCCCGGTTCACTCCCAATCAACGCCGCAACCAAGCCCCATGGCACACCACACTCCGCTTAAGGCTGTGAGGTGGAGCGGCCAGGGGTCTACTGGGGTTGAGGGGGCGGGGTGGGGGGAGGTGGGGGCTGGGCTTCGCAACCTAATCATCATTGCAATGTACCCCGCCCCCCTTCGTATGACCGCTACACAGTGAAAGCCCTCTGCATCTGCCAGAGCCAAACGTGTGCCTGCTTACAGTAGCGGCTTGGTCGCCTTGCCCTTGAAATGACGTGTTCTGCCCCTTGCCATGCAGGCGGCACCCTGCCTCCTGCTGCTGGCGCTGCTGCTGTGCCGCGGCGCCACGGCGGCGGCAGACTGCGAGTCCGGCTACTGCTACTGCAAGTATTGCGACGCGGGCATCATTCTGGCCTGCTCCCCCGACTTCAACCCTGGAGAGTACTGCGACGTGGGTGCTGTGTGCCTGGCTATGCTGTCTGTGCCGTGACGTGCCGTGCCGTGCTGCTCTGTGCTCTGCGCTGCTCTGCTGCCTGTTGCCGTGCTGCGCTGCGTTGCACAGCACTGTGAGCTAGGCTGCGTGCTGTGTCACGCTGTGGAGTGCTTGCTGCGTGCTGTGCTGTGCCGCGTCCTGAGCCTGACGTCAACACCACTCCGCCGCCTCCTGCTGCCAGGTGCCGTCGACTTACATGGGGTTTGACGTCATCACGTCTTGCTCAGGCTACGCCTTCAGCGGCCGCACAGAACGGGTGTGCGACTGTGCAGAGTTCCTGGAGAGTGACCTCTGGTCGGGAACCCTGGTCGCCGCCAGCACAGACCCTTCTGTGGACGGCTACAGCTGCTGAGAGAGGGTGCACATGTGTGGCCCCCCTGGAGGTGCGCCGTCAGGGCTTCATCCACCGCCCTTCCTGCTGAGGTCCCCCAGGGTCGTTACACCCTTAAGACCGCCACCACAAAATGTGGCAGAAAGGCACCTTCCTGCCCTTCACCCCAATTTGTCCAGCCAGCCTTCGCCACGGCAAGTCCACCCTATTGTGCCTGCTGGTTTGCATTCTCTTGCTCCACTGCACCCCCAGACCAAGCTCACGTGTACAGCAGTGCAGGGATTCTTTGTTGTAATGCACAGTCAACAACAGGCCAGGGGCAGGGAATCAACAAGCAAGTAGTTGGGATTGTGTTCACGTTGCCCATTCACGTCACCGCCAGCCATTGCATGCGTCCGCCTGCCTGTCGCCTGCCTGCACATCTTGGGAGGCATGCACCGATGCAGGAGTATGATGTCGACAGTGGAGCTGCACGCGCGCGTCAGTGGGTTGCAAGTACGCCTCTCAGGCGACGGGCCGCCTGCATGCCTCGCTGACGAATGGCCACCGCCGCTCCCGCCCCAGCACTCTAAGCAGCAAGCCTGGGCTGTGACCGTTTCGATCGCTTGATTAGCATTCCATGTTTGGTCTTGAGGCGTGGCAATCCATTCTCGCCCTGCACAGCGCCCCGCGCCGCAGCTGGACTCCCGAGCCCTTCCTCGCCCCGCCCTCCTGAGCGTGTCGCTCCGCTGCGATATGGGAGAGGAACGCCCCCTGGGCCTCCCCGACCTTCCCGCCAGCGTCTTGGGAATCATCCTGGAGGCTCTAGTCGGAGGCAGCGGGAGTGCCGGCGGCGCTGGCGGCGGTGGCGACCATGGCGCAGCGGTTGGCGGCAGCCCGCGTGACGTCGTGCACCTGGCCTTCACCTGCAAAGCCCTGCTGGAAGCAGTGGCCGCAGCTGAGCAGCTGTGGCAGCAGCAGTGCCTCAGGCTGGGATGGAGGTGAGGGCAGGGGGGCGGGGCGCAGCGCGCACGCTGTGCAGTTGCAGCCCTGTGCTGGGTTGCTCAGCAACGTGCTGCCAACGCGTTCCACATGCGGCAGCCGCACGCTTTGGTCCTCATTCCTGCCTGTTTCTGGCTCGCCCACCCGCTGTTTCCGCCCCTGCAGCCTAGCCTGGCTGCCCACCCTACCCCGCGGCACCAGCGCCTGGCGCTACTTCTGCCTCCGCATGGCCACACGCCACCGCCTGCGCCGACAGCTGCGCACCCTGGCACGCTTCTTGGACCCACTCAGCGCCGCCGCCATCCGCCCGCCGGCAGGGGTGCAGGCGATCCAGGAGGTGGAGGCGGCACTGCAGGTGGGAAGGCGTGTGTGTGTGGGGGGGGGTGACTTTGGACAGGTGGGTGCGTTGTTTTGGATGTGTGCCGTGGGGTGTGCGGGTTGGTGCGTGGGTGGGGTGTGAAAGAGGGTTGGAGGGACTGTGGGTGGGCGGGTCTTGAGCGCCTGTGAGCCTCCCCTCGGGCAATCGCCTGCACCTTCCGCCTGTCTGCCCCGCGCGCCGCCCAGCAGCCGTGAGGTGCCTGCCACCATCCCTCATGCACTCAGCCTAGCGCCCCGGCCCTCCCACGCTGCTGCCCTGCTGCCTCCATTGTCTTTCACTCCGCCTGCAGACCCAGTCATGCTCATACTCATTTCTGTGACCCCCGGGCACCCACCCACCGTGTCGCCGTCCTCTGTGATCCCTTGCACACCCACCAGTATTTCCATTCCCTGTGACCGTCGCAGGCCCCCCCTGCCCTTTGAGCTGTTTGAGCTCTACCGCTGGTGCGATGGGCAGGACCGTGAGCGAGGGGGCATCCTTTTTTTTCACGAGGCTCGCCTGCTCAGCCTGCGGGAGCTCCTGGCAGCAGCCCAGGAGCGGCAGGGCCCGCTGGCCCTAGCCAAAGCATTTGCAGCGCTGGCAGCGGCGGGGGGACCCGGGGAGGAGGCAGCCCGGCAAGAGCAGCCCGACGGTGCCAACGGCAGCGGCAGCAGCGGCTTGGCAAGCGGGAGCGGCGGCTCAATAAGCGGCAGCAGCGGCGCCGGCAGCGGCTTGGCAGGAGGCGGTGTCAGCAAAAGCAGCAGCAGCGCCGCCGGAAGCTCGGCAGCGGCCGGCGCAAGCGCCGGTGCGAGTGGTGCTACGTGGCCGCCAGAGCTGGGGGCGGTGGGAGGTGTTCCAGATGTGCTGCTGCCGATCAGTGAAGAGCTGAGGGGGCGGCGGAGGTACTGCTGTGACCTGCAGGGCCGCATCTGGCTTGCCTCTGGCTTCCTTTCCCACCCCGCCGCACCCTCCCTGACCGCCCTCCTCCGACGCATCCTCACATGACGCTTGTGCTGTGCCTGCTGAGCCGAGCTCCCTTGGACCCTCTCCCTTGCCTCCGATGGGGCTGCGGGCGGCTGGTTGAATGCCAATGCGGAGGCGACCCATTGTAAGCACCTCTGCGCAAGCGCTGTTAGCGGGCAGGCATGTAGGCAGGGACAAATGAATGCACAGAGGTACTGTAAGTCGGGCGGGGCACCACTCGAGGGGGCTTGCTGGGGTGGCTGGCGATGGCGCGTGCCTGTGGTAACCGTTCCTTTGCGGTTATCAGGCCCCAATAGGAGTAGTGAAGTCAAATCCATGATCGAAGATGGTAGGAAGGGGGTCCACGGCTTGTAGCACAGAGGAGCGCGGCTTGGCAGGTGCTGTTTTGGCCACCGCCACCGAGGGCCCTGCATCTTGCCCCAAGACAGCCCATTAAACTGTCGAAGGATTGAGCACGCTTACATGCACAACATTGCTACGGTGTGCTGTGCATGTGGCTGCCACGGCTCGGCACCGGACAAGGCAGGCATGCGCCGGCCGCCAGGCGGCCGCATGCTGCCGCACATGCTGAGCTTCCCGTCATAGCATACCCAGACGCCAACTCCCGCCTGCATCGCGCTGATCAGATGACGGTGTTGCTGCGCCAGGCTGCGCGAGTCGCGACGCTGGCGAGCGGGTGAGAACTTGCGACCGGCTCACGCTGCCGCTAGCCCGACCAATCAGCTCTCTGGTGCCTGATCAGTGCACCCAAGGGTGATCACGCGATACGGCAGCTCTAACGCGCATTGCGCTGACGTAGCGCACCCCTGCCGCCGCCACCGCCGCCTGCCCGCCCGCTGCGCAGGCCGGCTGCCAGGCGGGTTGCCCCCAGGATGGCTGTGCAGTTCTGGGCGGCCCCTGTGTGCCCCTGGGCGCAGCGCGGCTTCATTGCACTGATGGAGGCGGGTGAGTGGGCGTCGCCTCCCTTGTGGGACCCAGGGGAATGCAGGCTTGAAGTGTTGTGACTCGACGCGGCTCCAACAGTAGTGCCGGATCCTTTAGTTGGGTCCAACCAATTTCCATCCCCTGCCTCCACTCTCAGGCGCCCCCTTTGAGTACAAAACCGTCGACCTGCACAACAAGAGCGACGAGTTTGTGCAGCTGTACCGCCAGGTGGTGTGCGACGACACAGCCAATGCCAAGGTGGGCAGGAGGGCGGGCAAGGGTGGGGGTGAGGGTGGGCAGTGGGAGGGCGGGTAGGCAGGCAGGCAGGAGCGGTGCATGCTGTTGGCATCAAACATTGTGACTGTGCTATTCACATGTATTGTTCCTACACACATATGTCCGCTTCCGCTTCCGCCCAGGTGCCCGTCCTGGTGGATGGCCCCCTGAGCATCACAGAGTCACCGGTGGTGGCAGAGTATGTGCTGAGGAAGTACGCCGCTGACAAGGGTGAGGAGAGAGCGGGCACGGGGCGCAAGGCTGTGAACAAATGGCACTGAGCTTGGGGCAGGGGCTCCGGCATGTGGATGGATGAGGGCAGAGCTTGCGCCGGGGTTTGCGGGGATCTGGATGGGACGGTCCGGAGCTTGGGCCGGGGTTTGCGGGGATCTGGATGGGACGGTCCGGAGCTTGGGGCGGCGCTCAGCTTGAGGTCGGCTTCCTGTGGCCCTGCCCCTCGCCCCGGCCTTGCCCTCCCTGCCCTGCCCCTCGCCCCGGCCTTGCCCTCGCTGCCCTGCCCTGCCCTGCCCTGCCCCTTGCCCTGGCCTCGTCCCCCCCTGCGATGCCCTGCCCTGCCTGCTCTGCCCTCCACGGCCCTGCCCTGCTCTGCCTACAACCCTCTGCCTTCTGACATCCTTCCGGTGCACCCCTGCGATGCCTGAATCCTGGCATGTTTCTGTTTGGTGTGCAACACACGCTCCTGCCCACAACCCTCTGCCTGCAGACGTCCTGCCGGGAAGCGGACCCTGCGGTGCTTCAACATGTTGTCAGTGCAGTGCAACACACGCTCCTGCCCACAACCCTCTGGCTGCAGACATCCTGCCAGCGGATCCAGCGGTGCTGGCCCGGGCGCGCCTCTTTGCCGAGCTCTTTGTATCCTACGTGACCGCCGCACAGGCAAGTTTGGAGCAGACGGCCGAACTAGGTGTGTGCGTCTGTGCCCTCTTTTGCCACGGTGCAACCAGTACGTCACCTGATGTGTGTGTGCCCTGGAACCGAACCAACCGCCCTGCCCCCCCCAGTACTGTGCAGGGCGCGGTGCTCAAGTCTGACACGCCACAGAAGCAGTTGTGTGCATTGCAGCGCAACACATGACACTTCCTGCTGCGAACGCCCTGCAACTGGCCCGCCCGGGACCCCCCTGCTGTTACTGTGCAGGGCGCGGTGCTCAAGTCTGACACGCCTCAGAGGCTGAGCGAGGCCACGCAGCAGATGACAGCGGCTCTCAAGGTAAAGAGCACAGCGCAGCAAGTTGGCCCACCTCTGTCTGGTGCTGGGATGTGCTCTCGCTGGCAACACCCAGTGTGGCAAGGGCACTCGAGGTGCCATGCTGGGCTGTGCAGTCGTGGGTGGGAGGATGGCAAGTGGTGTGGGGGGCCTATTGGAGGCCGCTCAGCACAGGGCGGCGGCTTTCGCTTGGTAGAATGCGCTGCGCTCTGCTGGTGGCGGGGTGGGGTAAGCCGGGGTGGGGCACAACGTGGGGCATGCTGGTGGGATTCCGGAGGATGTCCGGCGGCCAGGTGCTGCATGCATGGCGCAGCGGCCGCAGGCGCACTGGGGCGTAACAACTACCAAGGGTCCATTGGCGTCAAGGCGGCTCCCCCTCTGCCCGCCTCATGCGTGGCTGAGCTCCCCCCCCCCTCCATTGCCTACCCTGATCCACTCAGCCTGCTCCATCTGCTTTTCCGGGGAACTGGGTGCAGGTCATGGACTCTTTCCTCCAGTCCCAGGGCACCTCCGAGGGTGGCAGCTTCTTCCTGGGTGGGCAGTACAGGTGGGTGGGCCCAGCGTCTGGGGCGTCAGTACAGGCGGGGCGCACCCCGCGGGACAGCACGGCCAAGGCAACTCTGCTCCTGGCCGACCGCCTGCCCTTGGCCGCAGAATGGCGGGGTGGGTGGGTGCTTTCCACCAGGCCTGCACCGCGAACCCTGATTGATGCGTTGCCGGGCTCACTTACAGCCTGCTGCACTTTTTACCTCACTTGCTGATACTCCACATGGGCACTTCACAGTGATTCACTGAATGATGACTGATTGATGGGCTCGACTGATTGATTGAAAGGCTGAATAACTGATTGATTGATAGATTGATTACGTTGGGTTCCCTGCCTTGCCTTCCTGCAGCGTTGCCGAGGTGCTCACCACCAGCCTGCTGCAGCGTGCGCTGATCTACTGCCAGGCCTACCGCAGCCTGGACCTGTGGCAGCTGGTGAGGGAGCAGCAGCTGGCGCGCATGGAGGCGTGGATGAAGGCAGCGCTGGAGCGCCCCTCGGGTGGGTGGGCGGGCCAACAACGGGGGGCCGTGTGAGGGAGCACCTGAAGCAGTTGTGCATTGATGAGGACTGGTGCGGCGGCCGCTGGTGCTTTGGCTACGGCACGCACCGCCTCCCTGCGCAGCCCTGGGCGCACCCACCTGCCCCAACTCTGCATGCGCTCCCGCGCGTGCCTGCCGACGTCCCCTCGTCAACCCATCCACCCCACGCTCTTCTCTCCACCCATTCCCTGCCACGCGTGCAGCCCAGGAGACCATGCCCGATGAGGGGGAGCTGGTGGAGCACGGCAGGAAGTTCACGGTGCCCATGCAGCCCTAGGGGCAGTTGGTTGGTGAACGTGGCGACTTGCAATGCATTCTATGTAAAGATACAAGAGGACAGGACCTTAGCTGAGGTGAGGGGGAGCTGGTTGAGCATGGGCAGGAAGTTCACGGCACTTATGCAGCCCTAGGGACAGTTAGTTCCTGGGGACTGTATTCTCAGCAGGATAGGACGTTGGCACGCTTGATGCGGGCCAGGTCAATGGTGTTGGGCACGGCACAAAGCAACGACTGCCTGGTTTGCCTGTATTGCTCTTAGCTTCAGATCTGAATGCATGTGATGTCAACAATCAGTGGTCGGCGTGCCCGGCAGGAGGAGGACGGCTGCTGGCCTGGCCCCATCCCCTCGAGGGACCCATGCAGGGGCGCCAGCGTCCGGCCGCCCGCCTGCCGTGGCTCGGCCCTGGGTGCACCACTGTGGCACAGCTCACAGGCGGCGCAGGCGCTGGCCGTTCAGGAACTCGGCACGTGAGAGCAGGCTGCTGCCCACCAGCTGCACCTCCACCTGCCGGGGGCAAGGAGGGGGACGGGAGGCGCATTCAGGGAGGTGTACCAATCACACCAGGCTCCTGTCGGATGGCGTGCCTGCACATATTTTGCCCATGTACATGTATCCACACAACAGATGCAGCCGCAAAGCGCAGAGGTGGACGCAGCAAATGAAGTACAGTGCCAGGAAGCCGGCAGGGGGCAGATGCCAAGAAGCACTTGCTGCCGGCTGCCGCGTCATCACCTGCGGGGTGCAGCCCGGGTTGCCTCGCACGTCCAGCGCCTCCAGCCTGGCGCCAGCTGGCAGCACGCCTGCATGGTAAAGGCGCGCGCACGGTATTGACAGCATGAGCGCGTGCGCGTGAATGTGCACGGCAGAGCAACAACATCCTGTCTCCAGCCTGGTGCGCCAGCTGGCAGCACCTCTGCGTAAAGTTGAGGGACGCACAGGCATAGTTGTGGTCATGCATGCTGTGAGATGCGAGCATGCGGGACTCACATGCCCCCACCCACCTCCCGCCTGTCTGGCACGCAACACAGCACCCCTCCCCCAGCCACGTGCAGTGTCGCCCGCAGAGCATCTTCCCCTCCTCCCCACCCCGCCTCTACCCCTGCTTGCCACAGTCCCGTGGGTGGAGCGCCGGTGCATGCTGCGCACGCTGCCCACCCACCCGGCAGGCGCAGCAGCTCCCCTTGCTCGAGCTGGTTGTGGTCGAGGTACAGCCAGCGGATGGATGTCAGGCGGTGCAGGCCGTCCAGGGAGCTCAAGCCAGAATGAGAGGCATACAGCTTTGTGATGCCACCCAGCAACGCCTCCGAGCCGCCTGCGGGGGGTGGTAAGGCACGGTAGGAGGCGGGGCGGGGGGTGCGATGGGAGGGGGCGCGCAAGCGAGGGAGAGTGGGGTGCTTGCAGGCTGGGGCAGAGGCGGGAGGGCTGCACTGTCCAGGCCTGGCAGCGAGGACGACAGGGCAGCCCGAGAGTTTGGCAGTTGCTCCAGTTGCAAGCTACGCAGGCCAACCAGTCAGGGCAGCCAAGCAGGCGTGTGATGCAGGCAGCTGGGCAAGGCCTGATTGTCCAGCTGGGCACGGCGTGCTTGTGCGTGCGCTTGCCAACCAACCCCTCGCGCATGCAGCCCACCAAAGTCGGCGAGGCTGCGTGCTTGAATGCCCCCTAGGTCCAAGTAGTGTATGGGGCCGTCCACGTGATCCAACAGGCCCCCTGGGAGATCGCGCAGCTCCTGGTGCTGAAAGGGCAGGTGGGGACAGCCAGGCGGGCGGGGTCAGGGCCGCCAGCCGGGGCGGCAGACCATCAGTGAGCAAGGCCGTTGCGGCGCACTGCCAACTTGCTTCGCACCGCACCTACCTCTTCCAGAACCAGCACGCCCGAAGACGGTCGCGGGATGGGAATGCTCAACCGGGCGCCGCCGGCCTCACGGGCCTGCAAGGCGCGCGGCCACTTCCCCATAGGCCGGTGTCACGCCATACGGGCTTCGGGACACGCCGCAACAGGCAGAGGGAGGTTCCAGAGCCCCACCCAGTTTCTGATCACTTCTTGGCTTGATTGGCCTTGCAGGGCCCTGGGTGCAGCTGCAGACACTTGCACAGGCAGCGGGTGCTGTCCCAAGGATGGCCAGGAAAGAGGGGTTGGCGCCCCATAACTGCATGCCCCCGAGGAGGGCACCTGACTTGAGCGGTGCCGCTGCCCCTGCTAGCCACGCACCCGCTGGCTGCTGCCACGCCAGGGCTGAACCACATCCGGCTCTTTAACCCTAATCCTATCGGTTGCTCGCCTCCCCGAGGTGTCATACCCCACTACCAAGGGCTTCACCCCAGCATTCCCCTTGCATCCCCTGCACAAGCAATGCCCAACACAGCAGCCCCCATCCACAGCTGCCCTCCTTGGGTGGGCAGGCATGTGCCCCCAGCACGGGCGCATGAGAGCCTCGTCAGCTCGCTCCTGCCCTGTTCCAGAGGGCAGCAACCAAGGTGCTGCAGCTTTTTGTAAATTAGTACTACTCAGCCGGGACATACAGGAGGAGCGGGAGAGTTGTGAGGGGCAAAGTCTAAGTTGGGGAGGGGCTTCTGTAGCTAGGACGCTTCTGGCAACTGTCGCACCACCTTTTACCAAGTGCACCCATTCAGTTGGCCCCTGAGCTGTTAGACTCACTGCTCACAGCAACCAAACAATCGGCTCCAGCTGTTGCTGCTGCTTCCTAGTAGAGTTACAGGGGCACAGTGGGCGAGGCTTCCCAAATACATGTGTACAGCTGTTACGAATGAGATCACTATACAGTGGCAACACAACACCGCACATGCCATCAGTGGCACAGCCTCCTCCTGCTGCGGCAGCTGCTGGGCGCCGCCGCCACCGCCTCTGTGCATGGGCGGCTGCTGGTGCGGGGGCACGCCTGGCGGCTGGGGCGCAGGTGCTTGCGCAGCGCCTTGCTGCAGGAATTGGGACCAGCACTGGCAGGTGCTCCAGGGGATGAGCCATCTCACTCCACCATTGGCTCTGCCTCCTCCTCCTGCTGCTGCTCCCCGTCCCCACCGCCCTCCGTGGGCTGCTGCTGCGCGCCCGGCAGCTGTGGCAGATGCTCCTGGAGATCGAACTCGGGGCCGTGGCCGCCTGCCAGGCTGTGCAGCTCGCGCTGCAGGGGGGGTAAGCAGGGGCTGGTTGGACAAGTGGGCAGATCCTACAGCACCGCCGCCTGTCCGTGCCCCTGCCTGCCAGCAGCAGAAGCAGTGCCCCAAACTGTAACCGGCGCCACTGCCACTGCCAACTGGACTGAACTGCAAACGCAGCACGCTCCACACGCTGCACCACACCCAGGAAGCTGCCCCGCACCTGCACCGCCACCAGCTGCTGCAGCACCGCTTCCAGGGCAGCCTGCAGGCAGCGGCCACAGCAAAGAGTAGAAATGTGATTACCAGAGAACAGTACTAGCCCAACTGCTTGCTGGCAACCAGGCAAGGCAGCCAGCAGCCAGCAACCGGCAGCAGCAGCAGCAGCAGCAGCAGGCCGACCAGCTGGCCAGTGAGTTCCAGCAAGCAGCCCAGGATGCTGTGCGGCACATCCTGGCCACCGCCGGAAACCGACCCCACAAGGGGCGGCAAGCTTCCAGATGGGCACAGCGCGCACACCTGGGGCTCCCGGCTGCCTGGGGGCGCACGCGAGCGCAGCAGCGCCGCATTCACCACATCTGCCGTCGCCTCACGCTGCGCCGGCGCCAACAGCGGTGCCAGCGGTGACTGCAGCCATGCGCAGGCCGGAGGGAGTGTTGAACGACCCCGAGAGCGCTGAGAGGCGAGCATGCGAGGATCGCAGGCAGCCTGCAGGCGGCAGTGGCTGTTGCAGGCCCTGCCCAGGCGGCTGCCGGTAGGTGCGGGATGCCAGCCCAGGACTGGGCTCAACCTCGCCGCATGCTCCGCAAGCGGCCCCACATTCAGCCACAGCACACCTGCGTCCCCCACCTGCTATGGTGTGCTGCTCACCCAACAAGCCACCCGTCCACCTGCCTGTCGGGTCAGCCAACCGCCCCACCCACACACACACACACACATCTGCCACCCAGCAGCAGCACTCCCCAGCAACCCACCTGCTCCGGCTGCTGGTAGGCAATGAGGGCCACCACGTCACGCAGCTGTGCATCGTGCTCAGGGGAGGCGCCACGCAGCGCGGACAGCGTGCCCTCGGCATAGCTTAGCGCGCCGCCAATGTCGCCACGCCTGCAGCAGTCAGGACGGCGGCGCGTAACCCAAGGGCATTGTGCAGCGCGCCCCCCGCATACCCCAGTGCGCCTGTGGAGGGTGGACAGCCCACGGCACAGCCATGTACTGATGGCAGCGGTACGCACGCGTGCATGCACACGCATGCATGCAGACTTGCTTGCGTGCGCCAAACAACCGCACCCACCCACCCACACACTCTTCCACCCACCAACCCACATCACAACACCCACTCCCTGACCTTCACCACACTGCACCTTAACCAACCTCACCTCATCAGTTCGATGTACTGCTGGCAGGCCAGGTGGAACTGAAGCTCAAAGCTGCCGCCACCACTGCTGCTGCCGCTGCTGCCGCTGTCGCCTGGGCTTCTGCCGCCGCTGCCGGGCGCCGCAGGTGCAGCCAGCAGCTCTGGTGCCTGTGTTTGCAGCAGCTGCCGGGCAGCTGCCGTGTCGCCTGCCATGAGCAGCTGGCGCAGTGTGGCCCGTGCTGGCAGCAGCGCCAGTGCCGACGCATCCTGGCTGCAGCTCGCGCCGGCTCCTGTAAGCGGAGCAGCAGCCGCACCACTGCTGGGGCTGCCCCCGTTGGCTGCTACGGCCGAGGTCCCCGCCGCAGCTGCTGTGCTGCTGCCCCCACCGGGGCTGCATGAGCGCAAGCAAGGGCAGCAGGGTGAGGCAGGGGGCAGGCAGTGTGCGCCTGGCAGAGGCAGGCACCAAGCCTGACATCACATGCAGCACAGTGAGCCACCGCACACGGAGCCTGTGCAGTAAGCAACGCAGCCGCACCAGCAGCATGCCACCAGAAGCATTGCTGGCAGCTTATCCACGGCGCCAGCATGCAGCAGCAACACCAGAGGCCAGCGGAAGCAGCGGAGGAGCGGCACGGCATGCACCGGCTGCCTCGCTCACCCCTGCTGCTGCTGCTGTGGTTGCTGCTGTGGTTGCTCAGCGCCACCTGGTGCGGCATCCAGCGCTGCCAGCCCCGCTGCTTCGTCAAAGGCCGCTAGGGACTCGGCATAGCCGTAGTGCAGGAGGTAGCCCCGCACCAGCTGGTGCACCTCGCCTGCGCTCACGCTCGTGCTGCGGGCGGCGGGTGGACAGAAGGGAGGGGGAGTGGTGGGGTTGAGGGCAGGGAGGCAGCCGTGTTGAGATGGGTTACGATCGGGAAGTGTGCAGGGCGGGGCGATGCTTGTGCGCGGGTGCGGGGGGGTGATGAGTGGCTCGCCGCGGCCCTGCCTCGCGTCTGTGCAAGTTTCCCTGCTCTCCCAAGCGCCTCACCCTCACCCTCACCCATTGCCAAACCCAGCCTAAATCCGCCCGGCCCCGCCCATTGCCACACCCAGCAGCCCAACCCTGCCCTCCCTGCCCGCGTGCAGCGCAGCGCCCCACCTCTCTAGCGCCTCCGTCTGCTGCTGCTGCTCGCTGGCCACCAGGGCGGCGACATTGAACTGGAACGGCCGGCGTCCAAAGTTCACCTCCACCCGTGCGCCCTGGCTGCAAGGCAGTGGGGAGCACGGGGCCAGGCCAGGCCAGGCCAGTGAGGAAAGTGACGTGAGACCCTGGCTGCAAGGCAGTGGGAAGGTCTGGCAGGGGTATGGGCTCTACCCCAGGACCCAGCCACATCACACTGAACATGGGGGACTGGGGCTGGGGAGCAGAACTGGCACACAGCTGGCCGCTGCTTCCTGGTTGCAGGGGGGCGAGCAGCAGCAGGCTGCGCAGGGTCAAGTCGGTGCAGGCAGCACTGTGGGAGGGGCGGCGCAGCAGCCTGGCACGAGCAGTGGGCGGGCGGGCTGGCTGGCCAGCCCATGTGTTTGCTTCATGTGCAGGAGCCAGTGCAGGCAGGCGGGCCACCACACCGGCGGCTTGGCTGCACTGTACATTTTTTCTCTACCTGCTGCTATGCCAGGCTGGCGGGGGCCTCACCTGTGCAGGCCTACTGTGGGGTAGAGCGGGTGCCCCGTGACGCCCCGGAACGCGGTGCCCAGGTGCTGCCCGTTCTTGCTGCGCACGGGGAGGGCAGGCAGGTGCCTGTTGGTGGGCAGCAGCCTGTTGCAAGCAAGGCCAACAGGCAAGCGGGGCAGGCAGGCAGGCGGGGCAGGGCAGGGCACAGCATGCGCAGCAGGGCACAGCGTGACATAGCAGGCCAGGGCCCAGCCCTCGTGCGTCTGTTCGCCCCCTCACGTAAAGAAGATCTCGTGCTTGGTCAGGTGGATGCCCGCTCCCACCACATCCCCGGGCCTGCAGGCATCCGAGGCATGCAGCAAGCACCACATGAGCGCACACATGCCCTGCATCTTGGCGCAGCCGCTACCAGCTGCCAAGCCCAGCGGGGGAGAGCTGCGCTCACGACCCACCAGGCACAGAGGAGGCAGGCTGAGTTGCCGCTGCGCTTGGCAACGACCCGCCCCTGGCCCTGAATCCTGTCCTGATCCCCAGGGGCAAAGACCACACAAGGCCCGCCCCTGCCCCAGCTGCACGCTGCCCCTCATGCCACTCCTTCCCGCCCAGCCTCGCCGCGCCCTTTCCTCCCACCGCTGCCCTGCCCGTCGCGCCGCGTTCACCCCCCCTAACAGCCTGCCCGGACTGCCGCACAGCCTGCATTGCCAGCCCACTAGCCTCTCACCCGAAGGAGGGCCCGTACTCCTCCCCACGCGCCGGCAGGCTGCTGTGGTGCTTGCGCCCCGTGTCCCCTCGGTAGCCGTAGCTGTGGGGTTCATAGCTGCGGGGGCAGGAGGCGCCAGGGCCGGTTGTCGGCAGGGCAGCACACGCGTGGGCACAGAAGAAGCACACAGGGTTCTCCCAGTCTGAGTTGCAACATCTTCCTTGCCAACACCTGCAGTCCCTGCCCTGCTTACAATCGCCTGGCCCCCAGCCTGTGTGGCCTTGACCGGGACTGCCCCCGCCCCGCCCGAACCGCAGCATATGGCGCCTCGTGAGGGGTGCCCGCTCACGCACTGCTGCTGTGCTGTGCTGTGCTGGAGCTGGAACTGGCAAGCTCACCCGGGGTGCCGCCCCTGCTTGAAGTTTCGGTCGGAGAAGCCCAGGGTGATTGAGCCGCCGCTGGCCTCCCTCACAGACAGCTCAAAGTAGTAGACCAGCTGGCGGCGGGGCACGGGGTGGTTGGCCTGAAGGGGGGAGGACAGAGGAGGGGATGGGAGAAGGGGTGAGCATAGGTGGCCTCCGCTTGGTGACGGCTTGCTCTCAGCCAAAGGAATGTGCTGGCAGCCCTGCTCAACGGAAACGCTCACACAAGCCGGCGGCAGGCCTGCCGCAAACCAGCACCCATGAATTGCCCAATCCGTCAATTGAGGGCAGGCCCGGTTCACCGTCCGACGGCAGGCCCAGGCTCAATGTTTGAATACAGTCTCAGAGTGGTGATGCCAGGATGGGCAGGGCGCGCACAAGAGGCGGGCGAGGCACCCACCCACCGGCAGCAGCACCCACCTGTATGGAACCGACGTCGTTGTCATGCTGCGCAGGCCCGTTGTACTTGACCGACAGCTTGTCCTTGCCCACCTGTGCAGCAGGGTTGCACATCAGTCGTGAAGGCAGGCGAGTGCACGCTCCAGGGGGGGCGGTTCGCTGGGCAGTCGGTTGCCCGCCTGCCGCCTCCGTCCCGGCAGGCGCAGGCGGCGGTGGCTGCTGCGAGGCCTCCAAGGCATTCAGATGCGCTTCTGCCGCAATCCCTCACCTCCAGGAAGGCCAGGCTGCCGCTGCTGGTGTTCAGCTCGCTGGGCAGCGGCTCGCGCTCTCGCGCGGGGCGTGGGAAGGCCATGGCGCTGCCCCCGGAAGGCCACTTTCGATCAGGACTCCTACCGAGATCGGAAGCGCAACAAGACCGTGCAGACACACTGAACACTGCTGAACCCTCCTGCAGTCGGCTTTAGACCAACGCAGGCAGGGGATGTGTGCAGCTCTTAGAGATGAATGCCGCACAGACGCTTCCAAAAGAAGGCCCTCCTCTTGTGACACAGTTGTGTGCGCCACTGCTCTGTCAGCACTGCCCGCCTCCCGCCTCCCCCTGCCGCCGCCGTCAAGCTGTGCTGCGGGCAAGCCGCTGGCGCAGTTGGCACATGGACGTGCGGCGCTGTTGCATGCAGGCACATGATGCAGGCACAGAACGCTGACCTTTGCACTGGGGGCACCAGCTTGCCCAAACACCACCATTTCAACTCCCGCTGCCACCACGCCTGCCGCAATGCACCCCTCTGCTCCCTCAAGTATCGAAGTGCAGTTACACCAAACAATGACAGATGAGAGATATCTGGTCCAACATGTCAAGCTCTAGCCAAGACGGCGCAAGCAGCCGGCCGCTGCGTGCAAGCGCCCACCGGCAGGCGCCAGCCCCACCGTGCGCGGGCCGGTGCCGTCGGTCGTTGAGCGCAGGGGCGGTATGTTACCACACACACAAGCAGTGCTAAGGCGCAAACAGGCGGCGGGGGGAGGCCCCTATGCAGCGTGGGCCAGTGAGTCCCCGACACCAATGAAAAGAAAGAAAGCCAAGGGAGGCGAGCCGAGGAGCAAAAGCAGGGAGGCAGGGTGTGAGAGAGTGCTAAGGCCTGGCAGCCCCGATGCACGTGGCGGGGGCAGCAGGAGAGGGGGAGGGAAAGGGGGGATGCAAGGAGTGAGGGGGGACAGAGGGTGCCCGGCCGCTGGCTTTCTAGGGGGAGAGCAGCAGGTGGGGCGGGGGACACTTTGTTGCAAGTGTGGGGCTCTAGCGAGGAGGGGGAGGAAGTGAAGAAAGGGAGCAAATCGCCAAGCAGACAGGGGGGGGACGCAGGAGCAGGGGTTTACTTGCAAATAGGGGGCCGTAATGGTGCCATAATTTTGTGCTTGGTTTGGGGATGAGGTTGGGTTGGGGTGGGGGGCTTGTCTACACTGGGGGCAGCGCTGGCTGAAGGCCCGTCAAGGCCACGCACGCCGTGCTGCCCCGCCCATTCTGCTGCCGCTGCACCACCGCCGGCGTGCGGCCACGTCACAGAGGGTTGGACGGCGCCGGTGGTGGGAGGTAGGGTGCTCAGAGGCTGCCGTAGGCACCGTAGCCGCCGGTGCCTGCGGGGCAGAGCGGGGAAGGGAACCAGGAGGGTGTGGGGAAGGGGAGTGAGCAGGGGAACGCATGGTTGAAGGGGGCACAGGCCAAGGCATGATGCTTACCAGGCAGCTGCACGGCGCAGGTCCAAGCAAGCGCCCCAGCCTTCAGTCAAACTTCTCACCGGGAAGGCCGGCAGCCCCCGGAACGCCCAGCAGGCAGGCCATCCCGACTGTACCCCAACCCCCACCCAATCCTGCACTCACTCTGTCCGTACGCGCCATAGCCGCCAATGGAAGAGAGTCGCCGGGCGGATCCGTATGCGCCGTAGCCGCCAGTGGACTGGCCGTAAGCGCCATAGCCGCCCCATGCGGTCAGCCGCCGCGCCGCGCCGTAAGCACCATAGCCACCAGTGGACTGGCCGTAAGCGCCGTAGCCTCCCAGGGACATGAGCTCACGGGCGGGCACCTCCCAGCTGGTCAGACGGCGGGTGCCGTAAGCGCCATAGCCGCCGGTGGACTGGCCGTAGGCGCCGTAGCCTCCCACAGCTGAGAGGCGGCGGGCAGAGCCGTAGGCGCCGTAGCCGCCGGTGGACTGGCCGTAGGCGCCATAGCCGCCCCAGGCGAGGAGAGCGCGGGTGGGGAGGGGAATGTCAAAGCTGGAGAGGCGGCGGGCAGAGCCGTACGCGCCGTATCCGCCAGTGGACTGGCCGTACGCGCCATAGCCACCAAAGGCGGAGAGACGACGGAGAGAGCCATAAGCGCCGTAGCCACTGGTGGACTGGCCGTAAGCGCCGTAGCCACCAGCTGCGGGTCACGGAGGGGTGAGGAAGGGCAGGCGTAAGGGTGCATGCATTGACAGGTGGGCGCGCGCAACCATGACGAGCGGGGCGGCGACACCGCAGGCAGCCTTGCCATCCCATATCCCCGGCTGCACTCACCAGATTGGAGCTCACGGGTTTGGAAGTTGCCTGCACAGCGAGGCAGGCAAGAGGAGAGGCAAGGGTTGGGACCAGGGAGGGCTGGCAGCAGGACCCTGCGGCGGCAAGGATGTTCGACATCGGCGGCGGCGGCGACGCAGTCCCCATCTCACTCACCGAAGCCAGACAGCCGCCTCAGGCCGCCGTAAGCGCCATAACCACCCACGGACTGGCCGTAGGCGCCATAGCCGCCTGTGCTCTGGCCGTAGGCGCCGTAACCTGCAGCATGACTCGGAAAAGCTGTTGGTCGCTCCGTCTCCCAAAGCGCCCTGTGTGGCCCCCGCAGAGCAGCATGATCATGGCTGCAATGCAATTGAGCAAGCCCGGGCGGCCGGCGGCGCGGACTCACCGCCCAAGCTGAGCGGCGCGACGGCGCTCAGGCCGCGGCGGGCTTGCTCCCCCTGGAACTCCTCCCGCGTGAGGAACAGCCGGGAGGCTGTGGCGCACGAGGCGCACAGCACCAGTGCGAGTAGGACAGCTGACTTCATCCTGCAGCAGCTGGGGAGGGGTGGGGACAGCTGGGGTTAGGCCGCCGCAGGGCAGGCTGCACCCACCACCACGGCTGCGCCAACCGCTGCGCTGCGTCAGATCCCGCGTTGTGCACACTGCAAAAGGCTGTTGGGCGGCGTGCGGGCGGCAGGGCGGGCGCCGCCGTGACTGGCAGTTGGCACCATGGCCGGCCGGCCTTCCGCTCGCTGCGTTGCTGCCACCGCCATGCCCGCTGATCAAGCTGCTCAGCATGGTGTTCAGCGCTGTTTGGCGCGGCGGGAAGGCACCTGGCTGCGATGTCCCAACTAACTGCGGTGTGGATGTTCACAAGCCGGGCCGGGTAGTGCACGCAGCTGCGCTGGATTTGGCAACTGCGGTCGAGTGGGTTGGCAGGAGAGCCAAAGGAAGCAGTAGAGGGGGAGCGGAGGGCGGGAACCTAAGGGTCTGTGCTCAGCTGGAAAGGGCCTTCATCAGCTGTCCCGGGGAATTTTGATCACGCTGTCCTGCACCCTTCTCGGACTTCATTCATGATTACTGCGTGTTGGTTCGGTCCATCAGGGAGGTGGGCCGCCGTCCGGCCGGGCTACACGGCCGCTGGCTGTTGGCAGACCCTTTTGCACTGGCCCTCCCCGCCACGGTTTGCACCTTTGCCGCCTCCGACGGCCAATGCTGAGTCTCAAAAAAAAGTGGGCAGGCCGCGATTGGTTCAGCGCTGCCCTGGGGAGGGGGTGAGTCACGTGGAGACGCGCCGTCGTCCCTGCCGCCGCCCGCTCAAGCCTTCCAGCTGCCCTGCCTTATCTAGTGGACAGGCCCAGCACATGAGGGCCGCTGCATGGTATGCTATGATGACAGCCTTCCAATAATAGGATGGGTGCCTGGCACTGTGCATGATGGGCGGGCTGCCTGGGCCGTGTGGGATGGTGCCCGAACGGAACCAGCAGAGCGGCAGCACGTTTCTTGGGCAGCCTGGGCACTTGCTTGCTCCTGTTGACGGAGCAGCAGCAGCTGCCTCAACTCATGATACCCGCCGTGTGTTCAGACCACTGGATCCCCCTGCCCCTGCCTTACACACCCGTGTGGTCACGTGGCATGCCAAACACCGCCTGCCACGCATGTGTTGTACAAGCCTGCACTCTGCCCCGGCTGGCATCCACTGGCGGGCCCCCTCCAGCCTCGCCTCGCCACTGCCAGCTGCCACCCTTGGTGCAAGGCGTGTGCTTGATTGGTGGGCGCTGCTCAATGAGTGGTGAGGGGCATGCTGGGCAGGCAGGCCGCTGATCACCGGCGGGGTGAGCAGCCGAGACAAGGAACACCGGCACTCCAGACAGGGCCTCTTGGCCTGCTCTATCGCCGAGCTTTGCATCAGCAGCACCTACAACCACTCCTGGAGGCATCAGCCAGCAACAGAGAGCAGCAGCAGGGCAATCAGCAGGGGTGCCGCAGCGGCCCGCATTGCTGGCTCTGTCCCCCGGTTTCCAGTACGGCGCCAGGTCACCCCGCCCCCACCGCCCTGGCTGCCTGCCCATGACGACGCTTGGGGGTTACAGGAGACGCAAGGGATTCTGGGCAGGGCCCCTGGCACAGGCCGAGGCATTGCTGGTGCTCAAAGGTATTCATAGGGGCGGCGCCCAAAGCAACCCCGGTTGGTGGGCCCCGGTTGGTGGGCCGGCACAGACACAGCTGGTGCCGGCGCCGAGGGAAAACCAGATGGAGTGGGCAGTGTGGGGGGAGGAGGCGGGAAAAATGTGACGCAGGCAGTGAATGTGGGCTCTGGGTGCGCGGCACGCGCACACCTCAGGTTGGCAGGTCGTCGGGAGGGCGGAGCACACCCGTTTGGGAAGCCTGGGCTTGAGCCCACAATCTCCTCGATGGGCCAGGGTGCAGGGGCACCCTGGCTGCTGGCTCGGAAAACAAGGGGAGTGGTAAAAGGGGATGATGGAGGCAAGAAGACAGGGGGCGGGGTGCGGCAGCTGTGGAGCCTGCGGCATGCGCGGGGCGTGCGCTATGTGTGCCCAACAATCACGGTGATAGCGACCCGTTGGAACAGCGGAGTGCAGCGGCAGCAGGGGGTGGAGGGGGCGGCTATGGTACACACAGGAAGAGAGAAAAAGAATGCGCGGGAGGATGGCCGGGGGCGGGCTCGGTCCCCCCCGCGGTGCCTGGCGGGAAGTGGGGGCGCACGGCGCACATGCGGTGCGGCGGCAGTACAGGGGTCGGCAGGCTGGGGTGAGCACCGCAGGCGGGCGGGCCATTGGGCGGCGAGTCGAGCGGGGCAGGCAGGCGGGAGGGCAGGCAGGCGCGCCTCCCGCCGGCTGTCCGGCTGTCGCCCAGCAGGGAAGAATGGGTCGGTCAAAAGGGTGACAGCGATGTGGTCACATTAGGAACACAGCACACGGCACGGGGGTGGGGTGTGCGGGGGGGTCTGATGGGGGGGCGGGGGCACTCCCCACGGGCCAGCCAGCCAGATTGGGCTGGGCTGGCCCAGCTGGCGGTCAGCGCGGCCCCCGCCAGCTCAGCAGCAGCGGTTGCCACCTCAACGGCTGCCAGCTCAGCTGCCCTCCACGATGGTGGCCATGAAACCCTGGGTGCTGGTGCCGGAGGAGGTCTGGCGCAGCAGCAGGCCCGAATGGTCCATTGGTGAGTCGCTGAGGGGAGCATCCAGTGGGTGCTTGCCGGAGGGCGGAAGGTGAGGGGCAGCGGCGACAAAGGCTGCCACCTTGAGCCCCTGCCCGCCGCCGCTGCGAGCGGCATCCCCCGCAGAGTCCCCCAGCACGGTGACGGCGCCAAATGCGACGGAGCGCGGCACCGGGATTGGCGCGGAGCTAGCTGCTGAAGCGCACGGTGCGCTGCCGCTGCTGCTGCTGCCCGGTGCCGCGCCCCCGTTTTTTGGCGGGGCGGGGGCCGCGGCGGCGCGCGCCGCCGCGGCCAGCGCGGCGCCCGCCACGCCGGCGCCGCGCCGCCCGTGCTGCCGCCCCTCTGCCTCCTCCTGCGGCTCCCCCATCTCCTGCCCCACCGCCGCCGCCGTCCCCACGCTGCCCAGGGCCTCCGGCAGCTCCTCCGCTGAGCTGGCATCCAGCACCCGCTCGCTCACTTCCCGGCTGCGGAAGTAGGCAGAGCCCATGCGGATTGACGGGTCTGCCCTGAAGGGAGCCGCCCCCCGCTGCTGCTGCTGCTGCTGCTGCTGCTGCTGCCCGGGCTGCTGCGGGGCGCTGCCGCCGCCCTGGTAGGCGCTGCCCGCGCGCACGCTGGCATCGCCCACAAACCGGCTGCCGGCGCGCACGCTGGCGTCGCCGTACCGGTACCCGCCGCTGCGCACGCTGCCCTCTGCCACCGTGGCCAGAGAGCCGCCGCGCCCGCTGTGCATGCTGCTGCCAGGGGAGCCGGAGAGGGAGCCAAGAGACCCCGGGTCCACGCCCCTGTGTGGGTTGGAGGGAGGGTGGAAATGGCAGCATGCCAGGGGTGAGGATGCGATTATTGTCAGAAGAGGAGGGGCTGGGCAGAGCGGGTAGAACCCCGGTGTAGACGCCCCGGTGGGGGGACTGTGCAAGCAGGAGGGGCAGGGCGGAGGGGCAGAAGGGCTCAGCGAGCGGAGGGTTGGCACTGCCGGGCAGGCAGCTGCCTGTGCCCACCCAACCAGTGCGCACCGCCCCAGCAGCGAAACAGGCAGGGCGGCAGCATGGCGCACGTCTCTCCGCCCGCCTGGCGCATCGTACCCCCAACAAACCCAACCCCAGACAGAGGGCAACACTGCCACCAAGCCCTCTCCCACCATGTCACACCCAGCTCACTTGTAGTGCCCAAACCGGTCTGCATAGTCCTCCTCCCCCTCTGCCACCGCCGCCGCAAAGAACATGGAGGCGGTGCGGCGCATGCCGCTGCCCCCGGGGGCCGGCGCCCACGCCGCGCCCTCCGAATCCACCAGAGGCTCCGCCTCGCCTGCAGGGGTGGCGGGTGAGCAAGGAGGGCACAAGGAAGGTGTGTCAGGAGGACAGGGTGCAAAGGGAGGGTGGGTGTGGGGGTGGTGGGAAGCAGCGTAGACTCCGCATCCGCCGGCGGCTCCATCTCGCCTGCCTGCAGAGAGGGGTGTGGGGGTGTGAGCATGATGTGGAAGCGGGAGGTGGCAAGGAGGGCAGGCGGTGGGCAGACGAGCGCTGCGGGGTGTGCGTCAAGCAGGCAGGGGGCGAGGTGTGCAGCAAGACGAAGACGGGCGGAAGGGGAGTATGAGGGGGGTGGGGGGAGAGCGGGCGGGCGGGATGGAGGGAGACGAGAGGGCAGGCCAGGCAGGGTTGACATGGAGCGGGGGCGAGAAGCAAGCACAGGCACAGGCAGGCTTGACCTGGCAGGTGCACAACGGACAGGGGAGCTCCCTGTGACCCCCACAAACGCAGCAGCGGCAGCAGCACTTGATGGCCAGGGGTCCGGGCGGCAGCAGGGCAAGGGCAGCGTGGCGCACCTGACGCCGCGAGCGCCGCCTTGGCTGCCCGTGCCGCCCGCACGGACGACTCGAGCGGCGGCGTGGCGGGCCGCCGCCCGGTGCGCCTCTCGTGCTGCTCCTGCCACCCCTCCATCGCCTCGGCCTGCGGAAATGGCGGGAGAGGGAGCAAAATGGAGGCGGTTAACACGGGGACGGTGGGCGGGAGCTGCAACCACCCACAAACTGTCGCACCAGCTGCCACCAGTCACATACTTGCCACACCAGGCGCAATGGCCACGAGACTAGCAATACAGGCACACTCGCAGGCAGCGCAGGCAGCTGCCTCCACCCACAGCCAAGCAGCGCAGGCAGCTGCCTCCCACCCACAGCCAAGCAGCGCAGGCAGCTGCCCCCCACCCGCAGGCAGCGCAACAAGACAGCTGTCACACTCACCGCCACCCACAGGCAGGCGGCGCAAAGAGGCAGCTGCCGCACTCACCGCCAGCGCAAACAGCTGCTCCCCGACGTAGGGGTCGTACCAGCCGGGCACCACCTGGGTGGACCCCGGCATGAGCCCCATCACGGCCGCCACGTCCACGTCAGCAAGCACCTCCAGTTTGCCCACCGCTGCCAGCTCAGCCTGCGCGGCCTGCGCCGCCGGCGCGGCCGACACCACCGCCGGCGGGGCGCCGTTGCCGAAGCAGCCGCAGCCGCCGCCGCCGCCGCCGCCAGAGGCGTGCCCGCCGGCGGCGGTGACAGCCACGTTGGCGGCCTTGAAGCGCTGGGTCACGGCGCCGGCGCACTCTGAGAAGATCTTGCCAGGTGGCACCACATCCACGATGATGAGGGAGGTGTCGTCACGCAGGCCGCCGTAGGCTCGCACAATGGACTGTAGGCAAGAGGACAGGGGCGGGGGGGAGGGGAGGGGAGGTGGGGAGGGATGGGATTAGCAGTGAGAAGGGAGGTCTGGACAGGCAGGCCAAGGTCGCATACGACGGGACTGCATGGGAAGACGAGGGGCGGGGGAGAGAGGGGAGGAGGGGAGGTAGGGAGGGAGGGGTGAGGGAGGGGTGGACAGGCGGGTTACCGTGAGGCGCGCAGGATTGACAGCAGCGGAGGGAACGAGGGGAGGGGTGAGGGAAGAGGTGGAGAGAGGGCAGGGGTGGGGTGGGCGCCCCACCCTGGCAGAGCAGGGAGGGAAGGAACATCCACCTCCCCTCCAGCCCCTGCCCAGCCCAGCCACCAGCTGCTGAGCAGCCCACCCTGGATGAGGCGCTGAGGCGCAGCCCAACCAAGTGCAGCCCACCCTGCAATTAATCCCTCCAGCCCAGCCCAGCACAGCACAGCACAACCGGGTGCGGCTCTCACCTGGATGAGGCGCTGGGGCGCAGAGTCGAGGCTCCAGGAGCGCAGCATCGACCCAATGCGGCTCATCTTCTCATACGCGTCCCACACGCCGTCTGACGCCACCAGCAGGCGGCCGCCCGAGGGGGGCACCATGACCTGGCGGGCGGAGGTGGGGGGAGGGCGGGGTGGGAAGGTGGGCGGAGTGGGGTGAGGTGGGTGGGGGGCCCCCAAGGCGCGCCGGCCAAGGCAGAGCACGCCGGCTGGCAGGGAGGCGCGCCGGCTGAGGCTGAGGGCAGGGAGGGGCGCGGCCGCACATGGCAGGCACGGCCGGATGCAGGGCAGAGACACATGCCCACCTACAACCAACCCGCTGCCACCGACAGATCTACGCAGAAGGCACACCCGCACGATGTGCGGGGGAAGGGGATGGCGGCGGCGGCCCAAAAAGCAACGCCCCTCCACAGCCCGCCCACCAAGGCACACCAGGCATGTGCATGCGCACGCAGACACCCATGTGAGGCAGGAAGGCCGGAGTTTGTGTGGACGGCAGGCAGGCAGGCAGGGGCGCACCTGCATGACGTGTGGGAAGGGGATGACTGCGTCCCCCACATCAAAGTCGCCGATGGCGCGGGACAGGCACAGCCCACCCGGCCATATGCGCAGGGGCCCCACGCCGTTGTCCACCTTGGTGGCGGGGCCTGCGGGGGCGGGGGCGGGCGGGGGGGCGGGCAGAGGGTGAATGTTGATGTTCGGGGCGTGTGAGAGGTTCGGTGCAGGCAGGGGAGGCAAGTGGGGCGAGGTGGGGTGGCGCTTGCGGCGGGCGCGGCCAGCATGGTGGCGGCAACGGCAGCCGCGACACTGCTGGGTGGTGCTGCCCGCCCGCCCGCAAGGACAGATCCCTGGCTCCCCGCCCGCTGGCGCTGCCGCCCCTGCCTGCCTGCCTGGCTGCAAGGCACGCCTTGGCCCGCGGCACTGTTGGCTGCCCAGCCACCAGCCCGGGCCGGAGGCAGTCGATGGGAGCTATCAAATGCTTGTGACCGACTCACTGGCTGGCCCACAGCCAGCTTCAACCCAGCTCAGTAGGCCAACACACACACACACACACTGAAAATAAAGCAGGTTGGGGCGTGCACCCACCTGAGCCGGAAAAGTCGATGGGGGCGATTGTGTTGCCCATTGCCTCCACCCGCCGCCGCTCGCCCTTGTGCGTCGCCACGCGGTGGTCCACTGCAGGGGGAGGCGGGCAGGCAGCGGTTGTTGACTGCAGGGCAAATGCATGCAGCCAGTGGCCAACTGCAGCGGTGGTCGGCTGCAGGGCAACGCCATTGTGCCTCTCCAGCCCCGCCACAACACCGCTGTCGCTGTGCAGCATCCCACCACAACGCAAGTGCCAAACACGCAATAGCAGCAGCAGCACAAGTAGTGCTGTTCACTGCTGTGCACCCGTCAGCATGTGGCTCTCCAGCCCCGCCCCAACAGCGCCGCCACCATGCAGCAGCCCACCACAACCAAATGCCCCCAAATGGCACCCAATGGAGGCATTGTTCGCTGCTGCGCACCTGTCAGCATGTGGCTCTCCAGCCCAGTGTCCAGGATGGCGCGCGAGTCGCCCAGGTTGGCGCACGTCAGCAGCCAGCCAACCTGCAGGTCATGCATGGCACAGCACGGCCGCAGAGTGTCAGCAGCAGCATGTCGAAAACCCCGGTGGCACCCCGCCTCGCCGGCAGCGACTGGCACACCCACGCGCCACTATACCAGGCAGCCCCACCCAGCCCCAGCCCAGCCCCACCTGCAGCACCAGCGTGGCGGTGCACCCCGCCAGGATGCCCTTCATCGCAAACACCTTGTTCAGCTCCGCCAGCGTCTCTATCAGCGCCAGCTGGACGTCCTCCCGCCAGGGCAGGAAGCCCGGCGACGCGGGTGCTGGCGGCGGCCCCGGCGGCAGCCGCTCCTCCAGCGTTTGCACCAGCAGGTCGGCCGTCAAGCGGGCAGCCGCGACGCCTGCGCAGGGGGCGCGGGGCAGGGACGGGGGGCAGGGCACGGGGCGGCTGTGTGGATGCTGCTGCTGCTGCGGAGTGGCAGGGTGCGCCGCTTGCTTTCCATGCGGGGTAGGGCCAGAGGAGGGCAACCACGGCTTGAGGCATGCACGTGTGACCAGTGTGGCTGCCAGGCTGGTGCTTTGGAAGCACATGTGTACCGTAGTGGCGCACGCTCGGGTCGGCGATCTGCTAATTCGAGCAATACAGACAGTTCAACCTGCCAGCCATCGGTGTGTCAAGTCGACCGACCGGGACACGTTTCATGCCAAAGCAGACAACTGGGCATGCACCTGCTGCAAAAGATCCCACATGTGCTGGGAGGCAGCTCAAGGGGTGCCATTTGGCTCCGCAGAACCCAAAACTAAAGTCCTGACATAAACCCGCGGAGCCTACCAATCAAGTCGGACCCCCAACGCAGATATGAACCTCGTCCCATGCTGTACCTCCTCCCATGCTGTTTCAGGCCCGCCCTCCTGCCAGAGAGATTTCATAACATATCGACCCGAGGGGTCGAGCAAATACTCCAGAATCGGACTTGGCATGCCGCTACGGTACTAGCAACATCGGTCATGCCACCAGGTTCTGCCCAAGCCCCCACCCTGCTGTCTGCCCCGGCTGCTGCACACTAACTGCAGCACCCCAGCACCCACCGTTGTGGCCGTCAAACACTGCAAACAGAGAATATTCATCCGTGGCGGCGCCGCATCCACTGCACCGCCCGCTGCCGCCGCTCGTGCTGCAATTCTCCATTATGGTGCCGTCGCAGCCGTTGCCGCCGTGCGGCCATGGCCGCTGGTGCTCTATCAACAACACGTCCTGCGGGATGGCCACAAGGAAACCGGGAAGGCGAACAGTTGTCAGACGAGTGTACCGCCAGCGGCGGCACACCTCGCACTCGTGCCGGTAGCGGGGTGCGCCCAGGGGTGGCGGTCCGGGGGAGCGTGCGGCCGGTCGGCAAGCTCCATTTGGTCTCTTAGATGAGCTGTCAGCTTTCCAAGCGGCTTGGCAGGAGCGGTAGGGCAGGCGCAAGCCTGTGGCGGCTATTCCACCCAGGACCCCTGGGCGCTATTCCCGCCCCACCGCCCCCACCATATCAGTCAGCAATGTCGACTCGACCACTTCGCAGCAAACTGCCGCGGGACGCGGAGATGGGGGCATTGGGAAGAGGCCACCCCCGGGCGGCGAAGCCAGACTCACCTCGTCTTTAAGGATTGACGCCGCGCTGTTAAACTGGACATCTGGGTGGCAACAACGGGGCTCTCGACCATCCCCAGCACCGCTCATGGCAGATGTCCCCACTTGCTGCTCTTGCTCCCTGCAGCCCTACAGCCCAACTGAGTGGCGGGCTCTGGTTCACTGACTGCTGAAAATATCCGCCCTCAGCTGCCACCTGGGCCCCGTCACACCACCGAGGCCATGCACACGTGATCGCTACCGCCCACGTGCTTTCTGCTTGGGTCGGGTGCGCTGGGGCGCAAAATGTGGTCCATCAAGTGACGCTGCAGGCTGTGGGTTGCGCCGGTGGGGTCGAAGTCGTCAAGGTGGCTGGGCTGCCCCCCGCCCCGCTGCGGCACCGCTGCTGCTGCTTCTGCCTGGGCTGTGTGCGTCCTGAGCCCGCCCCCACCGTGGGCCGTGGTCCCTGCATCCAGTGGAACAAACCAAAAGGAACGATGAGGAGGTCTAGGCTCGGATTTTGCACAAAGTAGCCCAATGTTCTGTCCACCACCACACCCACCCCCGCCTGCACCGCTGCTCTCCCCTCCACCGGTACACATTTGCACACGGCAGCAGCCAGCGGGTGTGGACCCTACTGGAGTGACCAAAGTGACTGCAACAGTGGCTAAGTGGCTTCGATATGTGTGTTGCCGCAGGTCACTCTCGAAGCACTGACGCTTGCGGCTTGGCCACTCGTCACAGCTGCTGGCACCACCATTCAGCCTTGCTGCTGCTGGCAGTGGTGGCTGTATGGGGTCTGCACAATGCGGAACGCACTTCTCACTCCTGCCATGTGCGCACAAAACGGTCGAGATGATGGGTGCGGGGATGATGCTAAAGCTACAGGCCGGTCTGTGCTGAGTTGAGTAGTGCGCCTGGCTAGCGGTTGTGCTGGTACACGGCAGAGCAGGTACCAGCACGCTAGCCAGGCCGTGCACAACCTGCAGGTACCAGGTTGTGCACGGCAGGTTGTGCACGGCAGAGCAGGGCCTGGCTAGCGGTTGTGCTGGTACAAGCGCTTATGCTGTTGCAGGCACGGTAGAGCAGGGGCCTTGGATCCAGCCCTGGCAGCGGAGAGCGCACACTGCCAACCTGCCTCCTGGTCAGTGGTGCGCCGACAGGGAGGGCATGCGCCCATGTCAGCTGCCCATGTGGGTCAGAGACGGCAGCCCGGGCACGAACTACCTTTAGTGAAGGAATGGCCTGGGAGGGTTCTGGGTTATGGCCGGCATGCAGCAGGCGCATCACATCTGCCTCCCTTCCTGGAAGCTTCACCCACGGTGGCACACCTGTACCCCGGCAGCAGTGTTGAGCGAGCAGGCGCTCTCCCCCGTCCCTAGTGAGCCACAGGTGAGCCTCTACCTTGCCTGGCTTGCCAAGAAGCATGCGCCCTGGCTTCTGCTCACCCTGCCGTGCACAGCACAACACAGCACAGCACAGCGCAGCACAGCACAGCACAGGCGTGCAGCTTCCCAGGGCGCCCTGCTCTGCCGCCCCCACTCCCACTGCTGCTCCCCTCCCTGTTCATCTGCCCTCTTCCACCTGCCCTCCCCACCCACACCCATCACCCCCATCACCCATCACTTACACCCATCACGACTTATGAGGGTTTGGCAGCGGTACAATGGCAGCGCGTGCATCCCACGAGCCGCCACCCGCCCCCTGCCAAGCGCTTGGGCTCCGCCTGGCCGAGGGGGCTGACAGCGTTGCTAGGTGTGCTCGGAAACAGGTCACAAGGGGCGTGGCGTGGTGCCAGCGGGTGCAGCAAGCTTGTGGAAGAGAGGTTCACAGAAGTTCCCACGTTGGGAGCGGCAGGCACGGGTCACAACAAGTCAGGAGGGGGCGGCACACTTGAGGCTGGTGGGGATGCAGTCAGCAAGCGGGCGCCAGAGAGAATGGGAGGCGGCAATGGCGGCAGGGGCATGCACGGCACCGACGTCATCAATCAGGGTCACTGGCACGTCAGGATATGAGCAGGCCAGACGCGCCCAGCTCGCCTGCCAGCACGGGGGCTGGCGCCCCCAGCCTCCCCAGGCCTCCTGGGCAGGCGGGAGTTGGGGCGCAAGGCCTTGAGCAGACCTCCACAGGTGGCCTTGGTGAGGCCTTCAGGAGGGCATGTCAAAACAGAGTTCTTCAAAAGTCGGTTGGGTCGTACAGATCGTCTCCATCCCCCAGCTCCCCGCCGCCGTTTGCCTCGCCGCCACCTGGCGCCCCCGGCTGCAGCATCCCCGCCAGCTCAGCACCCAGCCCGTCCTGCTGCTCCTGCGGTGACAGACGCGGGTGTGGAGGGCGGGCGGGGGCGGCAGGCGGCAGCGGGGCGCAGTGGGAACAACGGCTGGTTGCACATGTGGCACCTGTCAGCACCTTTCGGCAGCAGGCGCGGCAGGCAAGCACGCGCACACAGGCAGGCGCAGCAGGCAAGCATGCGCACACAGGCAGGCGCAGCAGGCAGAGAAGGCATGCAGGGCGGCCTCCCACCTGCGGCAGCTTCATGAGAGCAGCCAGAAGCGCCTCTGCCGAGTTCTGGTTCTGCGCCAGCGCCGCCGCCAGCGAGGCCGCCTCGCTGGCAGGGTCAGCCGCCGCAGCCGCCGCCTGCTGCTGGGCTGGCTCGTCATACTGAGGCAGCCGCGGGGCGGCGGATGCATCATAATCGTACTGCAGCTCCTCCTGCAGTTGCAGCGGCTGCTGGGTGGGGGCGGGGGCTTCCCACATGCCGGCTGCCGCCGGTGCCGCCTGCTGCTGCTGCTGCTGCTGCTGCTGCTGCTGCTGGTACTGCATGGGTTCGACGGGCGCTGCAGCCTGCACCTCAGACACACGTGCATCTAGCTGCGCCAGCTGCTGCAAGCAGGACTGCAGCTGAGATGCTGCGGCCGCAATCCCCGCCTCCTGCTCTGTCAACAGCTGGCGCAGCTGCGCGGCAGCTGCCTGCCGGCTGCCAACCTCTGCCTGCAGCGCTGTCAGCAGCCCCTGCACCGCCTGCCGCGCCGCCGCCGCCTGCTGGGGCCCCACGCTGCCGCCTGCCAGAACCTGAGGCACGGCCACCGCAACCGCGCCCGCCAGCTGCGCTGAGCGCGCCGCCGCGCCCGCCGCTGCTGCCAGCGCCTCGCCTAGCTGTGCGCCAGAGGGGTGGTCCGAGGCGGCCCCGCCCCCGTTGGCTGCTGCAGCTGCTGCAGATGCAGGCATCGGTGGACGGGCTGCAACTGCTGGGCTGGGTGCCTCGTGAACGAGCTCATGGAAAGTCTTGGAGCCGCTGCTGCCAAACACCTGCACAGCGCAGCACAGCACAGCATGGGGTGGGCACAGGGCAGCACAGCACAGCATGGGGGGGCCACGGGGCAGGGCAGGCGGGCAGGCAGGTGGGGTGGGGAGCAGGTCACGTGCCACGTGCGCCACCCTCCCACCCCTGCTACATCCCCCGGCTGCCACCCGTCCAACCCCCGCCCTCACCCTCACAACAGCAAACACAGACAAGCTCGCTCTTCATGAGCACCTCACACACAACCTGCTGCCAGCACATGTGTGCCCCCCACGCTCCCAAGGGGCCCCACCTTGCGCTCGTCCCACACGCGGATGACCTTGTTCAGTGCGGTGCGCGTCTTGTCGTCGGCGCGCCCCATCATGTGGCGCAGCGCGCGCGGCAGCACCTTGTAAAACTCGGCCAGGAACTCGGGGCCCTTGCGGCGCCTGGAAACACAAAGAACAGAACAAGAGGGCAGGGTCATAACTTCGAGGGCCATGCATGAAGGAGGGGGGCCGCGACGGCAGGAAGGAGCGGCAGGGAAAGTGCGGCAGGGCGTTATCGGGGGCTGCGACAAGGGACCTGCACTCATGGCGCAAGCACAGCAGCACACCTTCCGCACGCATGCATGCCTGTGCAGGCCAGAGAGTCGAAGCAATGCGGAATGCTGACTGCCGCCACTTCCACAAAGCACGCCGCCGCTGCCGCCGGCCCGCCCGCCCCGCCCCACCCCTCCCGCGGGCGCACCCGTTTTGGATGATGTCGTTTGCGAGGTACACCAACGACAGCCGCTTGGGTTGGTCTGCCTTGCAGAAAAAGTCCTCCCAGACCTCTGCGACCCGCCTGGCGTCTGCCCTGTGGAACTGGCACCATGCCGACGTCTGCTCGATGCTCTGCTGGGTGCTGCTCAGCTTGGTGAGCTTCTCGCGAAAGACGGCCTCGTTGAGGAGGGCCATCGGAATTGAGGAACCGTTCCGCTGCGCAAGCCCTTGGCAGTCCGCCCACAGCTCCAACTATGCTTCCGATTGCTACATATCTGTGGCACACGGGCTGATCAGCACCATCGACACTCGTCCTAGTTGGCAGAAAGTCGGCATGGCCAGGGGAGAGGGCGCACCCGTTTGGCACAGTCTTGCAACATTTGGATTTCATCTCTGGACCGAACGCCAGTCCGCCAAGCGACCTGCTGAGCATACACCATATCGAGCCGCCCCCACAGCCTCCCAGCGCCGGCCCGGCAGCCATGCCGTGCCTCGCATTACAGCTAACAGCATGCACGCCAAGCAGCAGAGCCGCCGGCACCGCCTGCAGACCGCCAGCGGCAGCAGCGGCCTGGCGGGGCGCCGCCAGCGGACGGCGTCGCTGTGCTGCCACACGCGCTGCGGCGGGCGGCAAGGGGCCTTCCCACCCAGAGGAGGAAGACCGTCCGACGGGCGGTGACAGCGGGCTGCAGGACTCGCTGATCAAGCAGCTGCAGTTTGAGATTGGGAAGAAGCGGGTGCGTGCGTGCCTGGGCGGGTGGGGCGGGCAACAGAGGCGCATGCGGACCCTCCTGCTACAGCACTGTGAATGGGTGCAGCAACGGCAGTGGCATTGGATAGCCGCCAGTGAGGCCTGCAGCTGTGAGTGCCTGTGAGGCGAAATGCCTCTGAGGCAGGCAAAGTGCGGGCCCACCTTTGCGTAACATCCGTCCCCTCCCTCCCGTGCACCCGCCCCGCCAGGTGGCTCTGTGTGCCCACCTGCTGCTGCCTGGTGCCCTGACGATCTGCCTGTGCCTCATGCCGTGCGCCGCCGCTGCCCCTGCCCCTGACTCCATCCGTCCCCAGGTGGGCGGGTTTGTGCGGTCTTTAGCACGCCTCCTTTCCCCACCCAGCTGTCGCGGGGTGGGTGCCCCCCCACCTCCCTGCCCTCGACACACCCATACAACGTGCGAATCCCTCCTCCCGATCCACCCCTCAGGTGGACGAGTTTGTTGAGATCGAGTCAGAGGGGCTCAAGGCAAAGGCGGAGGAAGCCAAGGAGGAGCTGGACAAGCTGGCAGATCTGCAGAATCTCAAGGCTGAGGTGGCGTTCAACAGCGCGCTGGCAGGTGCGCAGGGGGTGGTGGTTCAAAGCAGGCGGGCGGGCGGGGCGGTTGCGCGGGGCTGGGGTAGGGAGGGCAGGCACGCAGGCGGCGGTTGGCTTGGTTTATTCCTGGGTGCAACCATGCGTTGCCGTGCATGCCCAACGGTGGAAAGCTGAGAGGCGTGGACTAGACTGGGGGGGTTGAGCAGAGCAGGCGGGCGGGGCGGGTGATCGGGGCTGTGCCAGAGGGCCGTGTGCGCAGCTGCTTGTTCAACTCACCCTGCAGCAACAATCGATCATAAAACCTTATCCTATACTCATGCGGACTGCACTGGAGGCGGCCGCTATCTGATCCTTTCTCACACCTCTAGCTTGAGACTTGGCTCCCTGGCTCTGTTCCCCTGCAGACATCAACCGAGAGGCGGATGAATTTGAGGAGCAGCTGAGGCGCAGCCGGGAGGAGCGCGAGGTGAGGTACCGCTTGCTGGTACTGCCGTGGTTGGTGGTGTGCAGTGGCAAGGAGCAGCTTGGGCGCAGCCGAGAGGAGCGCGAGGTGAGGCGCTGCTGGCTGCTACTCCCGTGGTTGGCGGTGTGCCAGCGGCAAGGGCTGACAGGTGTCTGGTGCCTTTGGGCCACCGCTGCTCTTCGCCTGAAGGCAGCACAGACTGAGAGCTTGCACGTTGGGCGCATTGAGTGGCCTTGCTGTCCCGTACCGCCGCCCGCCTGCCTCTGCTTGCTCACAGCTGCCTCCCACCTGCCTGCGCCGCCGCCCCTGCCTGCAGGCGGCAGAGGCTGAGCTGGCGCAGTGGGAGGATGACGTGGCGGTGGCCCGCAGCCAGGGCCAGTTCTTCCAGTCGCTGTACCAGACCAACAAGAAGCGGCCGGTGGGGCTGAACACTGAGCAGCTGCAGGTGAGGGAGCCAAGGGGCGAGGGTGTGTGAGGAAGGGGAATGGGGCTAACAGATGCAGGTGCACAGGAGGTGGAAGATGTGGCGGTGGGGATGTGGGCAGGTGGGGGCCCCGGCGTGTGATGCCGGTGCCAAGCGTGCCGTGCCAACAGCCATGCCTTCGCTCCCCGCCCACCCTCCGCACCTCCCCGTGCAACGCTCCTCCCACACCGCCCCCTCTGCTCCTGCCCTGCCCTGCCGCGCCTTTCCCCCGCACTCCCGGCCTCCCCTCCCCCGCAATTCCCGCCCCTGCCTCGTACACCCACTCAGCCGCCGCACCCCCCGCCCTCATGCCCCGCCCGCCAGCAGGAGCGCGCAGCTAAGGTGACGGCGCCGGCGCGATCTGAGATTGGCAGCCAAGTGCGGTACTACCTGTTTGCCTTCCTGGCGTTTGTGCTGGCCTCGGAGGTGGCTTTGGACCTGACTTCTGGTGAGGAGGCAAAGGGGCTTGTGACGCGCGGATGATGCGTTTATTAGTTCTTATGAGGGGGTACTGCATCTGTCCTGGGCCTTGCCGTTGTGCTGTCCTCGGGGCGATGCCGTGACCTGCACTTCGGGGTGGTGAAGCGGTGGAGCCTCTGCTGTGGGCAAGGTGCAGGCGGGGTGGGGGCCTCAGCTCTGCTGGGTATGCCGGGCACGGCTGCACGGCTCATTGCTGGGAGCGGGTGGGCCACGACCCCACGTCGCCGCCACTCCCTCCCTCCCTTGCTCGCCACCTCTCCTGCCTTGCCTCCCTCGCCACACCTGCCCCTCCCCTTGCCTGCGCCTTGCCTGCCGCCTCCCCGCCTGCCCGTCCGCAACGTGCCGCACACACTGCTGCCATGCTGCGCTGCCCCTCCCACCCCCACTGCCCGCGCGCCGCCTGCCAGCAGCATACCTCCCCCAACCATCTGTCCACAACCTGCGTGCCCATCCCGCTCGCCTGGAGGTCTTTTGCCTCACACCCCTTCACCTTCCTCTGCCTGCGCCTGCCCTGCAGACTCGCCCTCTGCCTTCCAGGATGTGCTGTACACGCTCCTAGTGGTACTGCTGGCAGTGACAGCCTTCAACGAACGCAAGACGCTGCTCTGAAGCCCTGAAGCACTCTCGCCAAGGCGCTGCTCGCCAAGGCGCTGCTCTGAAGCCCTCCACGCACTGGCCAATCCAAACCCAATCCACCGCTCTTTCCTGGCCGGCCCGGCACGCTTCCAAGGCTTGCCCCGCTGGCACCCGCGCCCGTTGTGCCGCGCGCCCCAAACCTCTGTACTGACAAATCGCCACCACTTGTCAAGACGGTGCACTGTACACTCACTCACATGGTTGGGTCGACATGTAATCATCACCACTGGACACCATTGTGTCTCTGTGCAGCAAGCGCCAAACCAGGCTGCCGCTTGTCTGTTCCAGGCAGGGGAGGCATCATCATCATTCATCATTACATTTCAAGTCCACAGAGCCAGCAGGACTCATGAGACAGGGGAAGGGGGAGGTTGAAACCGAGGGGGTTGGGGAGCAGCTAAGAGGGTGCGGTTTGATTGGTAGCAGGAGTAGAGGAAAGCAGCAAGACGCGAGACATCGGGCTGGGCCAGCCAGGCCTGAGGTGAGGTGCAGGTGGGTGGGGGAAGGTGCAATGTTGTGGTTGATAAAAGGGGAAGTGGAAGAGGAAGTGGGGGACATCTTCAACGGGGGCATTGCAGTGGGGGCAGTGTGTGGAGGTGCGTGCAGCAGCGGCGATGGCAGCAGTGGGTGCGGGGTTGCCACTCGTAATGCATGTGGGGCAGTACCAGTAGCCGGGCGGGGGGGCATCAAGGGGAGGGTCAAGGCATTGGCAGTGCCAGGCGGAGTCGCACGAGTCACAGAAAAGGATGGGGTTGGGGTCAGCCCATGTGGGGTCTCCGCAGTGGCGGCAGGCGCGGGTGTGCTGGCGTTGCTTTTCGGCAGTGCGGCGGTAGCGGGCAGTGTGGGTAGCAAGCCAGTGGGTGCCGCAGCGGAAGCGGGCTATTGTGCAGCGGTGGGTGCGGGGGATGGAGTGGTCACAAATATAAGGTTGCGGGGAGCTGGAGAAGGTGGGGCAGACAGCGCGGTAGTGCGCACGTTGGGTGTTTGCTCCGGGCTGGCGGGTGGGGTTTGAGGTTCGGTTGCCGTCTAGCATGGCAGGCCATTGTAGGGCAGCCCACTGCAGGGAGTGGCGGGTCGAGTGGACAGTTTGAAATCACTCCCATGTCGCTCGCCAGCCACACTAACGTGTCATGACATCTTCAGGCTCAATATTCAGGCCGGAGCGCAGCTGAGCGGCAGGCGGGCGGGGAGACGGGTGCCTGCTGGGCTGCTCTTTGAGCGTCGCCTGCAGGGCGTCTGCACTACACATCGCCTCCCTGCTCCTGTCTTGGTTCCAGTCAGCGACTGGATGCATCAATTTCATTTGCTCAACAGCTTGAAAGCTTTCCTTCCATGCAATGGCGAGGCTCTGAAGGGGTGGACCCGCTTGCGCCGCCGCTTGCTGACGAGACGGGCTCCCTTTGCCATTTGGCCAGGGAGGCGCTGTAGGGCGGGCTGTCCCCCATTGCGTCTCCCTCTTCACTTCTTCTTCTTCTTCTTCTTCGGCATGCCAGTGCAATAGCGTTTCGCCCCGCTGTGCTCGCGTGACTACAGCACTGCCAGCGCCATGGCAGCCTGGTTTCAGTGGGTGACCGGGCTGTTTGCAGGCCTGCGGCCTCCCCCAGCTCCCGGCACGCACGAGGCTACTCTGGAAGAGAACCGCGTTGGCGCTCTGCTCACCAAAGAACTCCGCAAGCCTCGAGAGCAGAGAGATGAGGAACTGGTGCACACGCTGCGTGTGGAATATCGCAAGCTTCAGCTGAAGAACGTACAGGTTGGGGCGGTGTGGCCCTGCCGTTGTTGGGGCGGCGGCAGCTCGGTGGGCACGACCTGGGGGCACTCTTGCCATTGGAAGCAGCAGGGTTTGCACTCACCGTGAGCTGCATAGCCCTGTGTCTATAAATACAATTACTTATGCCTCGACGCCTGCCCACCTGCGTTGCTGCCTTGCAGGCCATGGCGCGCCGTTGTGACTACACGGCCACCAGCTTGAAGCTGCCCAGCGGCCGCCAGTGCTGCGCTGCCGCTGGGTGGATGCTGCAGCGCGCGGCTGCATCGTACCGGGCTCGGCACGACTACTACTGCCAGCACATCCAGCAGGTGGGACGCTTGGAGGTGGTGAAGCGGTGGCAAGGGTTGCCTGCCTGCGCCTGCCCTCCTGGCGGCCCGCCTGCACGGTCTTGTTCCCACCATTGGCTTCCTTCCCTTGTCCGGCAGCTGTATAGATGCATACCCTCATCGCCTGGACATTCTCGGTCCCGCTCTACCCCATTTCAGATTATGGAGGAGCTCGCCGCGGCAGAGGCTCACCGCCCAGCCGTCATTGCAGCTCAGCCCGCCCTGCACCTCAACCTGCCCGCGGCACTGCAGCAGCCGCCACCTCGGCTGGACATGTGCAGCGTGTGTGCACGGTGGCTAGAGAAGGTGGGGCTGTGAGGAGGGGGTGGGGTGGTGAAGATGCTGAGCTGGCAAGTGTGGATAAGTTTGGGCTGCTGTCGGATTGAACAACGCTGCGGGCGCCCCGTTGAGCACTTGCAGCTAGTGTGGCCTGTCATGAACCATGCGCTGCGTTGCCTGAACCAAGGCCTGGCACCGGCAGCTAACTGGCCACACCCCTGCGTGCCTGCCTGCCTGCCTCTCGCAGGTGGAGCTGGCTGAGCAGTCCTGCAGGGTGCATGCGGCTGTCCTCCAGGAGCAGTCCCAGAAGAGGGGCCGGCAAGCAGCGCCCGCCGCCGCCGCTTCCAGCCGGGGGGAGGCGGGGTCAGCAGCGGCAGCAGCAGACCTGCCTGTGGGGGAGGCTCAGCAGGGCCAGCAGGCCCAGCAGCAGCAAGGCGGTGGCGACAGCAATCCTGGCAGTACAGAGGGTGCCCCTGCCACGCCCAAGCAGTCGCCACCGTCACAGCAGCAGCAGCACACCTCCTCAGACCAGGAGCATGAGCCGCAGCAGCAGCTGGCCTCTTCAGACCAGGAGCAGGAGCAGCGGCTGGAGTTGGATGCAGCAGACAAGCTGTGTATGCTGCTGCCTGAGACACAGCAGCAGCAGCAGCAACAGGCTCCGCACTGACGGCCTCTGACAAGCGCTGCCGCTTCGTTTTTTTTTCTGCCACTTACGCTGTGTTGCTTTTCTTCACACACGTCTTCCTTGACCGGGCCCCTGCTGCAAGGGTCCCGGTCCCGCTGCCATCCATTCACAGACTCCTACCCCCTATTGACCACGCACATCACAGCACACCACCACACTCCCTTTCCTCCTCCGCTAGCATCTTCTTCACGGAATCATCTTATCCATCCATCAAATCACGCTCCTCCTGCGCACCATGGCCAACTGCACATGCGCCTCCCATGCCCAACCTGCGCCTGCCCCCGCCTGCCTGAGCAGCACCGCTCTCTTGCTTCCCAGCGCCAGCGCAGGCTGCACGTTTTGAGTGCACGCCATGCGTGTGCTGCAGCTCTTTGTTGTTGCCAGTGTGAAGACCTGCGCATGCGCTGGGATGCTCTTCAGGGGATGCAAGGAGAAGAAGCAGCGGCGCCTGCGCTATGGGCAAGCGTGTTCCGGTATGCTTTCCTTGCTCACCCCCTCGCAGCGAGTAAAGCCTCCGCCTCCGCACGCACCCTGCCTCTGCCCACATGTCAACTGTGCCATGGGGACAAGTCCCCTCACTGTAGGTGTGTTCAGGCGGATCAATCAGCCCAACTGCCTGCCTCTAACCACCACGATGGAACGCGAATTGGTTGCAACCTGCAGCCGCTGCCTGCCACCGCCGCCCGCCGCCGAAACACACCAGCCAGCAGCAGGTGCGTCCGACCTCTCTCCTCATGCCAATCTTGCATGAGACGTTCTGCTCGGGTCAGAGCACCCAACTAGGCCTCCCAATCCCGAGGCAAAGCATCACCTCATCATGGCGAAGCTTGCATTGTCAGCGCCATATCTTTCTTCTGGAAAGATGCTCTCCTAACCTCATCCATGTGCTTTGCTGTAGACACCCCCCTTTCTAAGACCGTGCATCCGCCTGTCCCCGCCACCTCCCACGTTAACATGGGCGACCAAGCGCCAGCTGCAGACGCGGTGGTTCACGAAGCTGCAGCTGAGGATGAGGTCGGAGCATCTGACGCTGAGCAGGAGCTGGTGGCGCAGGCGCTGGAGGAAGGTGAGCTAGCTCAGAAGGGTAAGCAATCTGTCGCCGCCTGAGCCCACGGGCAGCCGCCGCGGGCGGCCTCCCGGTCGAGCGACTGTCGAGCGGCTGTCGCCGGTCGCCCGCCCCGTGCCTCTCCTCCCGTCGAAGCTCTCCTCCCTTGCCTGCTGCTACCTTCAGGCTTGCTTCCTCCATAGCAATTCTTGAAGAAAACAGCAGCTGCTGAGCCCATCTCGCCTCTGCCGTCCCCACTGAGCAGACTGGACCCCTGTGACCCACGGGTGGCTGGTGTCCGTGCCCCTGGCGGCGTGCGCCACCACCGTCGCTGTGGTGTCGGAGCGCCCAGAGTTTGACACCCTGCGCTACATTGGCGCTGCGGGTGGTGCCGCGCTAGCGTTTGCAGCGCTGACCCGGGCCTGGTTTGCCCGCTGCTACCAGAAGCAGGACATGGCAGCCTTCCCTGTGCTGGGGCTGGCGCAGGCGCAGGCGGCCAGCGCGGCCAGCGCGGCGCTTCAGCAGTGGGTGCTGCGTAGCCACGCAGTCCCAGTGTGGCCCCGCTTCATTGGTCTGGCGGCCCTGCTCCTGATGCCACCCATGGTCACAGGCAGGTGGCAGGCGCTGGCTCAGCCGAGGTTCATGGCAGCTCATTGGCACTGCGGGCTTGCCACGCTGCCTTCCCCTGCGCCAGCGCCCGCCCATCTCCCTTGCTGCGAGTCCCATGCACACAATCAACGTGCTTTCACTTGCTCTGCAGGCGTGGCCTACGTGTACGCTGGAGTGTTCAAGCGCGACCACCGCCTGCTGCTGCCTGCAGTGCAGGCGCTGGGGCCTCCGCGGTCCTGCACTACCTAGCCTATTTCCCAACCACCTGGCTGCACGCGCTGCTGGGCGTTGTGGTTGGGAGCGTCTGCGGGCCCTACCTCTGGCAGCGAGCCAGAGTCATGCTGCTGTTGCTGCAGGCAGTCGTCCCCGCCATCCTGTCGGCGTGCGCCACAACCGTGCTGGGCGGAGGCCTCCTGGCAGGTGGGCGAGCTCTTGTGCGCTTCTCTTTGCACGCGTGCCGCCGCTGACAGGCTCTGCAGCTCTTTTGGTGCTGCCGGCCCGCCCGCCCACCACACCCTGCCCTCCCTCTTGCTCCCCCGCAGACCCCTACGGTGGCTCGGCAGCAGTGGAGCCTGACACCCTGGCTGACTGCATCGTGTGGGCTTTCTTCGGTGGGTGGGCACTGGGGGTGCGGTGTGGCCTGGGGCTGGAGGGGAGCGGGGCCAGCAGCGGAGCATGCCGCTACCGCGCCGCCAGCCGTTGCTGCATTGGAGCCGGCGGGAGACGCTGTTGTGCGTCTACGCCATATGATGCCCTGCCAGGTGTCCCGCACATGGCTCACACCCAAGGGACTGCTCCTGCTCCTGCTTTGATGCAGGCGTTACCATGGCGCACATCGGACAGTGGTGGCTGCTCGCCCCCAGCGCACGCACCTTCCCGGCACCCAGCCCGGCACCTAGCTAGGGAGTGCCTGCAGGCGCAGCGCCTGCCGCCGCCACTTCCGGCCGGGTAGCGGCAGGGTCAGCAGGGGCAGCAGCAGGCCTGCCTGCCTGTGGGCAAGTCCCAGCAGGGATAGCAGGGTCAGCAGGCCCAGCAGCGCCAGCAAGTTGGTGGCGACAGCAGTGCCGGCGGCACCAAGGGTGTAATCTGCCTCCCCTTTCATCTCCACTAACAGCTTTTTGATAGATTCGGTTTGTTCCCCTTCATTCAAGACCCTCCTCCGGCATGCCCTGGCCAACTGTGCTGCAGTTCCCACTCCCGGCCTGCGCCTGCCAGGCAGTGCCCCCGTCTTCCTGAGCACCAACGCTCCCTCGCTTCCCAAGGCCTGCGCAGACTCCACGTTTTGAGTGCACGCCATGCATGCGCTGCAGCCCTTTGCTTTTTCCAGTGCCAGTGTACAGACCTCCGCATGCGCTAGGGGGTTCAAGAAGCAGCGGCGTCAAAGTTTGATGGTTCCACGGGCTTGGAATTGCCACCCCTGGCGGGGAGGTCTAGGTGAGGCCCTAGTGCTGGCTCCGTGGACCCTACATGTTATTCACTCGTTGATTAGTGATGGTATGCCCCTCACTGCGCCTGGCATGGGTTATCAAGGCATCTTACATCAAGACGTGTTGACATCAGGTTGCAACACTACCATGGAAAAGCTCAGTAGCGTGGGCGTGCCGCGCCGCGCTGCTGCCAGGCGCCGCCCCGCCCCCCACCCCTGCCTCCTTGCCTGTGCTGGTGCCACAGCGGCTGCGGCTGCTGCGGCTGCACCGTATGCTGCTGCCACGGCCCCGGCTGCTGCTGCTGTGCTCCTCCTTGGAAGGCCGCCCCGACTTGCTCAGCCGGCACCTCCTGCTGCTCATACTGCCGCCTCTGCTGGCCAGCAGCCTCACGGCTCCTTTGCTCATTAGCAAAAAACAGAGCATCCCCCAGATCTGCATCACCGCCACCCTGCGCCTCTCGCCGCTCCTGCTGCTGCTCCTCCTGCTGCTGCGCCTGCTGTGCGCGCTGCTGCTCCTGCTGCTGCAGCCGCAGCAGGTAGCCCTGCCGCTGCTTGCGCTCGGCGTCGTCCTCCGCTGAGCTGCCTGGGGCGGCACTCTGTTGCGCCTGGTACTGCGGCGGCAGCCGCTGCTGCTGCAAGGACGGCCACGGCGGCTGCTGCTGCTGCTGTGGTCGCTGCTGTGCCTGCTGCATGGGCACCGCCCCCAGCTGCTGCAGCATGGGCTGCGCCCAGGATGGCTGCTGCTGCGCCTGCTGCGCCTGCTGCTGCAGCTGCTGCATGGCCTGTGCAAGCTGGGACCACTGCTGCTGCTGCAGCTGCTGCATCAGCAGCTGCTGCTGCTGGGCCATGCCCAATGTCTGGGCCGTCTGCTGCTGCGCTTGGGGCAGCATCTGCTGCACCTGCTGCGGCTGGCCCCGCTGCTGCGCAAGTGCCATCTCCTGCTCAAAAGCAGCCACAGCAGACGCCACATCTTGGTTGGCAGCATCCCCAGCGGCTGCTGCCCATGCTGCCATGCTGCCGCCGCCCCACGGTGCAAGCTGCTGGGACGGTTCAGGCTGCTGCTGCTGCTGCTGCTGCTGCTGGGTAAAAGGCGCTTGCTGCGGCGGCTGCTCCTGACCCAGCGGCTGTGAGCCCGGCTGGCCAGCCTGCCATTGCACAGTGCCACCCTGGACCATTTGCTGCTGGTGCTGCGGTGACACGCGTGGCTGCTGCTGCGGCTGCTGCTGCCACGGGTGCTGCGGCACGTGAATTGCGCCAGTGCTGGGCGGAGCTGCCGCCGGCGCGCCTGCTGTGACGCCTGGCACTGGGGCAAATGGCTGTGCATGCTGCTGCTGCAGTGAAGCCTGCTGCTGCTGCTGCTGCTGCTGCTGGGCCCAGGGTGCGGCGATGGAGGCTGGCAAGGCATGCGAGGCACCCGCAGATGCCATTGCGCTGCCAGGTGGCTGGGTGCCTTCCGTCAAAGGTGCCCAAATGGGTGCAGCCACCGCTGCAGGTGCGGGCGCTGCTGCTAGCTGCGGAGGTCGGTACGTTGGCGGCCGGGGCAGCGCAGCAGGCTGGGCCGGCGGCGGCGGCGGGGGCAGCGGTGGCGGAGGGGGCGGCGGCTCCTCCTCCCCCACGTAACTGCCTGCCGCCATTGCTGCTGCTGCTGGGGCATCCACTTCCAAGGCTCCGGAGTTGGCCAGAACGTCTTCCGCAGGCACCTGCTGTGCATGCTGTGCACCTGCTGCCAGCGCAGGCGTCGGCAGCGGCGGCGCCACAACGCCGGCCGCAGCGGTGGTGCCGCCGGGCAGGGGAGGCGCCAGCTGTGCCAGCTGTGCCTGCTGCGCCTGCGGCGGATGGAGGAGCTGCACAGGGGTGGAAGAAAGAGTGCCGGCACCAGCAGGGGCGAGGGCGGTCAGAAAGTAGTGCGTACATGCGGCAGAGAGCAGGCGTAAGCAGCAAAGCCACCCTGCCTGCCCACCCGCATGTCCCAGTCTTGTCAGCCCTCTGTCCCCACCTGTCAAGCCCTCGTCTTCCCACCCCACCCACCTGGTGTGCGACCTCTGGCAGGACCACCCGGGGGGCGTAGCCAGGCGGGTAGTCCCCCACCGCCTCCAGAACAGCGTCGCTGGGCATCGGCAGTGGCCCGCCGGGCAGCGGGGCAGCAGCAGCAGCGCCGCCTGCCAGCGCGGGCGCCAGCCCGCCTGCCTGCTGCGCCTGCTGATGCCCCTCCTCCTCCTCCTCTTCGTCCCAGTCAGCCCGGGAGGGCGAGTTGAGCTCGGGGGCCGAGGCAGGGTGAGCTGGCGCTGAGGGCGGGGAGTAGGAGGGGCTGGGCTCATACAGCTCCCCGCCGCCTCCCGCCGGGCTGGGCACATAGGCAGCCCCGCTGCCGCCGCCGGCACCCGAGGCACCGCCCGCCTCAAACCCGTCGTCCCAATCTTCGCCCGCCCCCGCCCCATAGTCCTCCTGCCCCTGCTCCTGCTGCTGGGCCTGCTGCGCCGCCTGCTGTGCCTGCCGCGCCGCCGCCTCGCCCTCAGCGGCCTGCCGGGCGGCGTCGGACGCCGCCGCTGCGCGCGCGCGGGCCGCCGCCTCCTCCCGCTGCTGCCGGCTCACGTCTGCCAGCTGGCTATACCCCAGCAGCACAAACAGGCGCAGGCTCAGCCCCTGCTCCTCCTCGTGAACCATGATGTCGTCCTTCAGGGTGCCCCTGCAGTTGTGAAAACAGGTGACGGGGCAGACATGTCGGGAAAGGTTTGAAAGGGAGCAGCTCAAGAATAGGGGCACGCAGGCAGAGGCCCGCCCTGTCCGCCTTTGCTCCAGGCCGCCCCTGCAACAACAAGAAAACACGGTGCATGTAGGGCAGGGCGTGCCTGAGATGTGGCGCGCAACACAGAGGAGGCCTCATCTGTGCAGAGCTGCGCGCCCGCATGCCTTCCACCCACCACCCTCCCACCACGTTCTCCCACTCACTGCTTGAACATCTGGCGCAGCTCGCCCAGTGTGTATGGCCCCTCCGTCTGCTGCCGCTCGTTCCGGAAGCACCACAGGCCTGATGCCTCCTGCGGCAGTTGAGGGGCGGGGAGTTGGGCGATAGCGGGACGCAAATGCCGTGGCAAGCTCTGGCCCCGGCAGCAGGCACTTGAGTCCGAGCGGGGAGGAGCAGGCAGCCGGGGAAAGCGAGCGGGCGGGGCCGGCCCCGCAAGGCAGAAGTGGTGCACTTGCACACAGGGAAATGAGCGCCGGCCCTGTGCTGTGCAAGCAGAATGCAACGTGCTGCAGCACCAGTGGGCATGCAACGGCGTGATCCAGGCGGGAGCAAGCAGCACTGCGAGGCTCTGCTCACCTCCTCCTCTGCCTCTGCAGCCGCCGATGCCTCAGCCTCCATTCTCTGACGGTCCTCCCACTCCCTCCGCCGCCGCTCTTCGTCCCACTCGCGCCGCCTGCCGCCGCCGCGCCCCCAGCGCCCCCGTCCCTGCCACCCCCGGCCGCCGGGCCCCGGGTGCATGCCAGGGTGTGGGCCCTGGTGGGTGGCAGGGAAGGCGCCGCCAGGTGGCGCCGGCCCACGCTGCCGCTGCTCCCGCTCCCGAAGCAGCTGGGCTGACAGGGGCTCTGGCAGCGTCAGGGCCTGCAGGCAGGCAGGGGATGTGGGAAAGGTTTTAAAATTTAGACTGGAAAGGCAGCCAGGGTCTCGAGCGCAGCCACGGCCTGCAGGCATGGGTATGAAAAGAGTGCAGGGACTTGGCTGCAGGCAGGGCAGGAGGGAAGCTTCAAAAGTTGGACTGCAGGCAGGCAGGGCAGACGGGGGCTTGGGCGGAGTCGGGGCCTGCAAGCGTGGGACGTTACAAACAGGGATCGCCTGTAGGGACCAGGCTGCAGGCTGATGCCAGGGCCTTGGACGGCGCTGCATCATGCTATGCTGTGCTGTGCTGTGCTGTGCTGTGCTGTGCTGTGAGGGAACACACCCTATCCCTGCCCCACCCAAGGCTCAGGCTCACTTGGGAGAGGATGCATGACGCCCTGCTGCGCTGCGCTGTGCTGTGCTGTGCTGTGCCACATTCCAACCTGGCCCCACCTCAGCCTCACCTGCGAGAGGGGTATCGTGCCGTGCTGCGGGTGCTCCACCTGCGTATGTGGCTGCACCAGGCCCGCGCGCAGCAGCTGCTGCAGCTGGGGCACGCTGAAGGGGCCCTGCAGGGGGGGGAAGGGGTGCTATGGCTTTCGCGTTCAGGGTCTAGGGTTGGGGTCTACCACGGGGCCTTGCGAGGCGGGCAGGCAAGAGGGCAAGCAGGCGGGGCGGGCGCAAGCGTGGCAAGCAAGGAGCGCCGCCCAAGCCCGTCGGTCGACACAAGTTTGGGCCAACTCCTGGAGAGCGCTGGGCTTGTGGCTAGCGGCGTGCCCAGCGGGGCTTGCCTGCAGGCCAAGTCAGCAAGCAGCGCGCCTGCCTGCCTCCCCGCCGTCCTGCTACAACAGCATACACCTGCCTACACCTACCTGCCTACGCCTGCCTGCCCTTCGCCTGCCTGCCTGCCTACGCCTGCTGGCCTTCGCCTGCCTGCCTACCTACGCCTGCGTTCCCCTGCCTGCCCTACTGAGGCCGCGCACCGCCCACCTGGACTGACCCCGTCTCGGGGTCTCTGTACGTCAGCACCCGCCCCTGCGCCACGTCACTCTTGCGCTTGAGAGCCTCCTTGCGCTGCGCCAGGGAGGCTGCCAGCTTGCTGCCGCCGTCGGGCAGGGACACCACGCCCGCTTGCACGCGCGCCTGCAGGCGGGCGGGGCAGCGGCGGGTGGGGCAAGTGCGGCAGCGGCGGGTCACTGATGGGCCATGCCAAGCAGCAGCATGGCCTGGGCATCACGCAGCGGCCGCTGGCGTGCAGTTAAAGCAGCTGCCAGCCATGGCGGCGTCGCGCTTCAAAGCCCGCTGGCTGGCGGGCCTCTGGCAGTGCCCAGGAACTCACCGGCAGCTCGTGCTCCCGCTTCACAAGGCACACACATACATGCACCTACAAACAAAGCCTTATAACCAGCAGCCCCTCCTTTCCCTTCACCAAGATTCTTGCTCCGCTGCGCCTCCTTCAGCTGGCTGCTCCTCAGCAGGCCCAGCATACACGCCCCCTGATGTCGGCAACGCAGGGCAATGCTCACCAGCAGCTCGTCCTCCCGCTTCACAAGGTTCTGCAGCTGCTGCAGCTCTGCCAGCAGCTCCTCGGCAGCCGCCCGCTGCCGCTCCTGCTCCCTAGAGCCGGGGCGGAGTGCGGCCGCCAGCGGCGCCCTCATCTGAGCTCGCGGGCTGGCCCCTGCCTGCGCCTGTGCCTGCCGCTCTGCGGCTGCTGGCGCTTGTTGCTCCTCTGCCTGTGCTGCTGCTGCTGCTGACGGATCAGAGACACGCCGCCAGGCTGGCCGCCCGTGCGCCGCTGCTTCTTGCGCCGCCTGCGCCTGCGCCTGCGCCGCTTCCGCCGCGGGTGCTGCCTCCTGTGCTGCTGCGCTTGGGCCAGGGGCGGCGGCCTGCTGCGCACGCCCTGATGCCTGCGCCTGCGCCTGCCGCTGCTGCGCCTGCTGCTGCTGCTGCCTGTGGCGGCTCAGGTTGATAGTGTATCCTTGGACGTGTTTGCGTCCCAGAGGCTGCAGGTCCGCTGGGGGAGGTGGCGCCACGGGGGCGGGTGCCTCTTTGACTCCCTTGGCCGCCCTGGCCTTTGGTATGACAGGGCCCTCTGCAGCTGTGCCAGCTGTGCCACGGGCTGCAGCCAGGCTGGTGCGCTGCTTCTTGGCAGCACTGCCAGTCTTGGAGGCCGGGGCAGCAGCTGCCGCTGCGGCAGCGGCGTCGCTGCCGGCCTTGCGCAGCCTGCGGCGCTGCTGCTGGGCCGGCTGCTGCCGCGGCGCACGCTTGGCAGCGGGCTTGCTGCCCGCGAGCCATTCCTCGTCCTCATCACTGCTGGCCACATCAGCAACAGCATCTTCTTCGCGTCTGCTGTCACCGCTGCTGCTGCTGCTGACCTCTTGTACGCTGCCATCGCTGTCCCCCGCCTGCCGCCGCCCCCGCTGTGCCGGCGGCGCGCCCCGCTTGCGCTGTCCCCTGTTTGCAGCGCCGGCGCCGGCGACCTCCGGCAGCTGCTCCGGCTGCTGCGGTGGCTGCTGCGCCTGCTGCGCCTGCGTTGCGGGCTTCTCGTAAAAGAAGAGCATGTCGAGATCCCCGCTGCCGCCCCCGCCCCCTGCCTCCCGCACCGGCATCATCTGAAGCGCCACCTCCGGCTGCCGCTGCTGCTGCTGCCCGCCATCCGACTGCCGCAGCAGCACCGCGCGTGGCCTGGCGCTGCCAGCCAGGCCGCCAGCAGGGCTGCCTAGAACTGCCTGAGCCGCCCATGCAGCAATGCCGGCTCCGGAAGTTGCAGTGCCAGGCTGCAGGGTGCCAGAGCCTCCGCCCGGCGGTTGTGCCTGCTGTGCCTGCTGTGCCTGCACCGCCTCCAAACAGTCCTGCAGCTCCTCCAGCAGCTCAAAGGGCTCGGTGACGCGATCGGGCACGCCTGCAGCGGCAGATTTTGAAGCAAAGGCTTGAAGGTTGAGGGCGGGGGTGGGGAGGTGGAGGGTTGACGCCCGGAGGGACCCAGCCGGGCAGGCGGCGCGTCGTGATTCGGGCGACAAGTGTTGGGGCGGGGACGGGGGGGGAGGGAGGGAAAGGGAGTGGGCAAGACGCTGCATGCGCGCTGAAATTGGTGGGGCCCACATCCTGCAGCGGCAGCCGCACAAGCGGCAGGGCAGAGCTGCGGAAGCGAGAGATGTGCGCTGGCGCATGGCAGGCCCAGGCACGGCAGACCACAGCAGGCGGGGCAGGCCAGGCTGGGCGAGCCCCGCTGGATAGCCAAGGAGTGTGGTTTGACAGCACAGGCCAAGTGGTGTGCCCGCACCTGCGCTCTTGCGGCCGCCGCCCTGCTCCTGCTGCCGCCACCACTCGCCCAGCAGCTGCGCCAGGGCCGGCAGCCCCTCCACCTCCCAGGGGGTCATCCCCACGCCACTGGGCGGCAGCCCGTGCCGCACGCACTGCCGCAGCCTGCACTGGTACAGCGAGGGATGTATGTGAGGGGGGCGTGGTCGGGAGGGAGGCTCAGGTCAGAGCGCGCTGGGAGGCTGCCCGTGTCGCACGCACGTTAGGCGAGGTTGGGAGGGAGGGCAGGAGGCACAGGGCGGGACAGGCAAGGGCAAGCACGCGTGTTGTGCACCGCCTTGTGCCGCCCCTGCGCACTTGTGCTGGTGTTGGGCGCTGCGAGAATAGTGAGCGACACCCAGCCGACCTCTGTGCTGCCATCGCAACACCCGAGTTCCGCTGAGCTGGCGGGGGCTGAGCTGGCGGAGGCCTCACCTGTCCAGCGCCTGCTCCGCCGCATACCACATGAGCCGGCGGAAGAGCGGGAACTGCGGGGGGCAGAAAGGCAAACGGCGAGCAGGGGGGGCAGGCAGACTCGGGAATGGATGGCCGACGGGACATGAGGCGGGCCAGCCAGCGTGCACAGCACAGCACAGCACAGGGCAGCGCGGCACCAAGGCACAGCACAGCGCATTGCTTGCCTGACGCTGCGCTTCCCTTCCCCCCCTCTCCTGCCTCCCCCTCCCGTCTCAGACCTGGAACTTGGGGGTCACTCCCAGGCGCTGCTCCCGGCGGTAGCACCCGGCAATGGAGGCGTAGTCAAAGGGGTGCAGGAAGTTGCCACCTGCGGGTGGGAAGAGGGAGGGGGAGGGGGTGGGCAAGGGTGCAAGTGGGGCGTAGGCAGGCAAGCATGCTGGAAGCAGGCAGCACGGGGAACGCAGCCAGGCGGGCGTGAGCGGCGCAGTGCCACAGCATGGCCATGGCGTGCAGGCAGTGCCAGCGTCTGCGCCCGGGCATCAGGGGAGCACACACCTACTGCCACTGCAGCCTCGGGCGTCGACACGGCGTGGGGCCAGGCGCTGGGCAGCAGCAGGGTGTCGCCGGGTCCCACCGAGATCCGCACCAGCCCAGCCAGGCGGTCGCCCAGCCAGACAGAGGCCTGCGAGGAAAGAACGGCAAGGTGGGCAGGGTCAGTTGGGAGAGACGGGGGCGGGGCAGCACGGCATGCACGCTGCGCCAGTGGTGCTGCGTGGGCGGCGCTCCCCCCCGCTCACCCTCCGCCTGCCGCCTCTGCACCCCTGCCCGCCCGCCCGCCATGCCAGCCCCACCTGCTTGCCGCTGCTGCTCCACTCCTCAAAGGCAGCGAGGTTGCTCTGTGTGGGCGGCGCTGCCAGGAACACCTTGCGCCCCTTGATCACGTGGTACCACACTGCAGTACCACAGTACCAAAGTCAGGATGACATGTTAGAAGACGCGTGTGGTTTGGCCTCTGCAAGAGGTGCTGCCTGGAGTACCGTGTGCCGCTGACGACATGGAAACACGCTGTGATACTGTAGCGAGCCCCGCGCAGACACAGAGACACACTGAGCACGCTCACAAGGTCGTGAAGAGCAGAGAAGGTGCACAGGCATGGGGACCAATGCAGGGTGGGATGCGAGGAGCGCCTCCGAGCGCAGCACGCACTGCAAGTGTGGGTGATTCCCCACATTTTGGCAGCTAGGGCAAGGGCTGGGCCCTCCACAGGGGCTGCTCGGCAGAGGGCCGGCAGAGGCGGGCGGGCGGGCAGCTATGGGCGCACCTGCGCTGCCTCCCATGTCGACATGCCAGTCGGTGTACACACCCGCAGGGCCTGCAGGCACAAGGACGGATGTCATCTGAGTGCGGTGCATGCCGGGCAGGGCAGAAGCCCCAACTCATGAGGTAGGTACCACAACAGTCGGGGCCCCCGTGCAAGGGCAGAGGCACCGGGCACTGGCACACGCACTGGTGCTGGCTGCCGGCACGGCAAGAGTGGACATACTTCGAAACCCATCCCCTTGCTGCTCCATGGGGCCCCACCTACACATTCATTCACACACTCGCTCACTCACCAAGCAGTGCATACAGCAGGGTTTCGGGGCGCTGGAGCTCCACGGCACCGCCCTCTGCCGTGGCTCCCTGTGCCTCCTCCTCTCCCTCGTCCTCCTCCCCTGGCCAGACTTGCGACACCAGCTCCACTTGCTCCACTGCTGTGGGTGGTGAGATGGCGTACTGCGGCGGGGAGGAGGAAGACAAGCAGGGGGAACAAGTGAGCCCCGGCAGCAGAGCCCCGAGCGCTGCGCATGCCGTACCGCAATGTGCAGCAAAGTGGCGTGCAGCGGCAGGGAGGAGCAGGGGTTAGAGAAGGGGTGAGCTGAGCAGCAGGCAGCACACACAGGCTCTGATTGCAGCAGGCAGGAAGCTTTACCGAAACTCATCTTGAGGCAGCACAGCAGCGGCAGGGGCATGGAAGCAGCAGCGAGCAGGGACAGCAGCAGAGGCAGGAAAGCAGCAGCAAAAGCAGCAGCAGAGGCAGTGATAGGGGCGCGGAAGCAACGGCACCAGCACGTGCAGACAGCGGCAGCAACTGCCGTTCAGCGGTGGCATGCAGGCAGGCACATTTGCTGTTGGCCTGCCTCCACACCTCGAGCGGGGTGCCAGCCAGGGAGAGGGACACCACATTCAGCAGCCGCCCCGGCTGGGCGACTCCATCCGGCTGCTGCTGCCGCTGCCCCGCTGCCGTCTGCTGCTGCTGGAGGTAGTCTGCCAGCTGTCCCAGCGTCATCCGGGGGCCGCTGCCCTGTGTGGCAACATCAATGGTCGGCACCGGCATGTCGGGACCTAGCACCGCCACCAGCCCCGCCGGCGTCAGCTGCTCTGCCGGCGGCAGCTGCAGCCCCAGCGCGGCGCGCGTGGCGGCGGCACCGCCCGGCCCGCCTGCCCCTGCAGGCACCAGCAGCGGCTGGCGTAGGCCGGCTGCCACTAGAGCCGCTGTGCTGAGCTCCCTGGGGTGGGCGGCAGGCGGGAGCGGCTGTGCGGGGGCCAGGTGCTCGACACGCCGGCAGAGCAGCGGGATGTCCAGCCGCCGAGCTGTGGAACCGCTGCCACCCCGGCCCTCCTGCTCCCCTTCGCTGTCCTCACTCCCCAGCAGCTCGTCGAGCAGGGGATGCTCATCCACCAGAGGCCGTTTGTGGGCGGATCGCGGGCGCAGCTGGCGGCGGGTGCTGCCGCCGCCGCCGCTGCCGCCGCTGGCTGTCTGCTGATCCCTCGGCGACTGCTGATCCGATTCCCCTGGCTTGGATTTCCGCATGTTGGGAGGCTGCTATACAATTCAGGCGCTGGGAACTGCGTGATTGCACATGTAGGTGGCGCGGTGCTTCACCTGCAGCGCTCAGGGACTGCTGCCTAGATGGTCCGCATTATTGGCGTTCCCGGATGGCGTCCTGAGCTGCTGTAGCCAGGGATGGCACAAGGAGCAGGGTGTGGAGCGCCCAAGGGCTCTGCGTCGATGGAGTGCTGTCTTGCGTTGCTCTAATCACTGGCAGTCCATGTGAGTCTGGCTGAGCCGCAGGACACGGTCTTGCCGTTGTTGTTGTCCTGCCAGCAAGGCGGCCGAGGAAAACCCTTCCTGAGCACAGTTTGCGTCATTTCCGGCGCTCTCTGCCAGCACACCGTGATCACAATGCAGCCAATACACAGCCAATGCAGCCTTCACCGCTACATGGGGAAGAAGACAGCTCCCGCCAGGCAGGAGCAGGGCAACGCCCAGGCGGAGCAGCAGCCTGAAGTGAAAGAAGCGAGGACCAAGCGGCGCGGCGGAAGCAGCCTCGTTGCCGCACTGAACTCGCAGCTTGTCCGTGGCGGCAGCAGTGGCGGCGGCAGCGGTGGCGGGAGCACTGGCGGCTGTGCGGCGGCAGCTCCAGCAGTGCAAGTGCCAGCCCAGCAGCGTGGCACACCTCTCAGTGAGCTGCCTGGGAATACTGGCGGACGAGCAGCCGCAGCATCAGCCGCAGCACAGCAGCAGGCCGAGGGGCAGTCGAACATCGCAGCGCCGCTGCCCCCGCCGCTGCCTGGGCAGGAGCAGGCCCAGACCCTCCCAGAGCAGCCACCGCAGCAGCGGCAGCGGCAACAGGCGGGGCTGCAACAGCAACAGCAGCGGCCGCAAGCCGAGCACCAAGCCGGCTGGGAGGCGCCACCCTCCAGGCAGCACCTGCAGCAGGCACAGCCAGCAAGCCCAAATGCCGCCGCTGCCGCAGCCGCTGCTGCTGCTGGGCTGCAGGCATGCCCGCTGTGTGGGCTGCTCCTGCCGCCAGGTCAGCAGCTGCAGCAGCATGTGGAGGCTGAGCTGGAGCTGATGGAGCGGGAGGATGCTGGGGGCGGGTGGGAGGAGGAGGATCAGGAGCAGGATGCCAGAGATGGATGGAGTGGCAGGGGCCAGGGCGGGGCACAAGACGTGCGGCAGCAGCAGCAGCAGCAGCCACAGCAGCCAGCACGGTGTGTGCAACAGCACCCACAGCAGCAGCAGGCACAGTATGCGCAGCAGCAGCACCCACAGCAGCAGCAGGCACGGTACGCCCAGCAGCAGCACCCACAGCAGCAGCAGGCACGGTATGCGCAGCAGCAGCAGCCACAGCAGCAGCAGGCATGGTACGCAGAGCCACAGCAGCACACACAGCAGCAGCAGGCACGGTACGCACAGCAGCAGCACCCACAGCAGCAGCAGGCACGGTATGCGCAACAGCACCCGCAGCAGCAGCAGGCACGGTATGCACAGCCACAGCAGGCACAGCAGCAGCAGCGGGTGCAGCCGCCCACTGAGCAGTGGCAGCAGCAGGCGCAACCAGCACGGCAGCAGCACCCGCAGCGGCAGCAACCGGGCCGGCCCCACCCGCAGCCTCCCCGGGTGCTGGTGCTGGGCGGGGCGCCAGCGGTGACAGCACCCACCGACCGGCGCAAGCTGCAACAGCTGCAGCGGCAGCGCCTGCTGCCTGCCAAGCGGCGGCCAACCGCCACCACCTTTGACTTTTTTCATGACGGCAGCGGAGCCTGGGTGAGGGTGGAGGAGCTGAGGGGCTGGCTAGCATGAACAGGGGCAGGGGGTGGTGAGCAGCCCAGCAGGAGGAGGGCACAAACAACGGGGCAACAGGGGGGCGGGATGGGGCAAAAGAAAGACCGCATGAGCGTGCCATGCGGCCGTTTCTGCTGCCTGCAGCCAGCAATCGCCGTGCCGTTTGCACCCCTGTGGCGGCACGCCGTTGCAGCCAAGGCAGCGTCCGATGATGCGCCCACTGCTTTGCGCTGTTGCGCCCACTGATTAATCTGCACGCACTTCCCCCCCACCTGTGTGCCTGCCATGTGCGGTGGGTGCAGTGCTGCAGGCACGGGTACCCTTGAGGTCGGAAAGCGACACTTTGGAAGGCTGCCAAGGCTGGCTGACGCACCCCAACTCCCCTTGTCTGTGACTGGCAACTTTGCATTCTTCATCCACTGCAGGCAGGGGATGACATTGGGCTGGAGGGCGGCGACGTCGGCCTGAAGTGGGAGGGGATGGGCACCACCGAGTTTTGAGCTCCGCCCAGAAGGCAGCCGCAGCAAACGCCGTCACCACAGCCAAACTGGCGGCAAAGTGCAGGGCCGCACACGACTGTTTTGCTGTGCTGGCTTTACATGTAACCCTATCACTCGAAATGATAAGAGCAGGTCCCACCTGCCCCACCAGCTGCTGCCACCGCAGTATGTGCTCTAGATGTGGCAGAGCGAGATTGTGCCAAGCAGGCGGTGTTTCAATGGGCATGACATGGATTGTGGGGTTGAGGGGTGCCGTGCACGCGAAGTAAGAGCGCACACATGGAAAGTAGCATCAGTCACACCCCAGCCTTATGATGTGGCTACCTTCAACCTGAATTTCAAGCTCTGGCAGCTGGCGGGTGAGTTGCACAAGGGCAGAGAAGCGGGCACATGTTGCCGTGAGGTTCAGCTGCCGCAGGCGCGGCAGGCGTGCCAGCACAGCCACGTCACGAGCCTGTAAGACCAGGTCCTCGTTGGCGGCCAAGTCCAACCTCGTCAAGCCCGTGGCGGCCGCCAGGGCAGCTGGCACGCCCATTAAAGAGTTTAGCGACATTGGATTCAGGCGCTCAAGGCCTGCAGCAAGTTGATTGGAAGGGTGAGAGCGTACTGGGTTGGGATGCACCTTGCCATCGCAAAACAAGCACCAGCGGCAGCATGGCGTCAGTGCACACACACAGCACATCACATGCAGTCAGCCCCCCACAGAGGCAAGCGCACAACTCGTCAGCCCCAAGGTTGGCCACAAGGGCAAAAACAAACATTTGCCACAAAACCTTCTGCCATACACGTGATCAGCGTCGCTCAGAGGGCACGTTGAGAGGGCGCCGCAGGGCTAGGCGGAGCGTGGGCTGCAAGCGCACCTGTCCCAAGGTACAGCCCTTCAGGCAGTTCGGTGAGAAAGTTATCAGGCAGGCCAATCTCGCGCAGGCCTTGGAAGCCCAACAGGCACGCTGGCAGCTCCCCTGCGTCTTCCACGTCCAAGCTGTGGTCCAAGGTTAGGCTGGCCAGCTGCGGCGCCTGCTCCAGCAGCGCATCCAGCGAGGCGCCAATGCCGCTGTCGGCAAACCCCTGGCACTGACTCAGCTTCAGGCGTGTCAGGCTGGCCAGTTGGGGGCAGTCACGGAGCGCAGCCGGCGCCAGGATGCCGCTGCAGAGCTCGAGGGCGCGCAGCGGCACGTGCGGTGGCAGCATGGCGGCCAGCAGCGGCACATGTGAAGCCAGCCCTGCGAGGTTTGTAAGTACCACTGTGCCCTCCACTGCCTGTGAAGAAGCTGAGGATGCGCTGTCACCACCGCCGCTGGCGCCAGTGGGGCAATCCGCGGGCGACACGCTCACATCGCACCGAATCAGTTGGCCCGGTGCGCCTTCAACCTGATTGCGGCAGAGGCGGCAGGGTTTGGGGATCTAATGGTTATCCCACACGCCAAGCACATCAGCAGTCAGCACAGCGCATCAAGGCAGGCAGACTTGTAGGCCATAGAGCAAGGGCAAGGCGACGAGCACACCATGGCGCACAGCAGCCACGCAAGCACGCCCGGCTTGCGCCCGCACTGCACGCAAGCATGCAGCGGCGCGCCTCACCTGCACCCGTCTGGCCGCAGACGAGAATGTGCACTTGCTCAGCTGTCCAAACGCTGCTGGCGCTGGCAGCACGAGAGATTCTACCATATCTCCCGGCAGTTCCATGAGTACCAGCTCTTGCAGCGCGTGCAGGCATGTCAGCTGGGACACGGCCGCGGGGAGCGCATCCGCTCGCACGTGCAGGCAAGTCAGCTGGCGCAGGTGCAGCAGGGCGCCGCACAGCAGGCCCTCTGGCAGCGGCCCACACTTGATCTGCAAGCTGCGCAGCTTCTGCAGCTGGCGCAGCGCTCCTGGCGTGCTGGGCGGCAGCTTTTCTGCCGACAGGGTCAGGCGGGTGAGGCGCGTCTGCCGCTGCAGGCAGGGGAGCACCCCCGCGGGCAGCGGTGCTCGCTCCTCGGGCTGGAACTCTAGCAGCAGCGAGGCCAGCCTGCCGCCGGCGCTGCTGCCGCTCCCGCTGGGCGGCGCTGCCGGCGGCGGCAGGCAGTGCAGCAGGTCTGCCAGCTGCCAGCCCCACTGGCTGTCGGCGCCGGTCTGCTGTATGCGGTATGCATCGCGCAGGCGCAGGTGCTCCACCAGATGCCCGCAGCGCTGCAGGCGGGCGTGGGTGCTGGCAAACCAGCCGTCAAATTGGTCCCCAACGCCATAGGCAACGCTGAATGGCACTGCCAGCGCCAGGGACCTCCACAGCTCTGGCTGGGAGTAGAACACGCGCAGCCAGCTTTTGCACACGAGCGGGATGGAGCACCTGCACGCCGGCACGTGTGAAGAAGAAGGGTGGTCACATTAGTCATGCTGTGATCTGCCTGATAACAGCGACACACCGGCAAAAGAACCAGTTGCAGCAGCACATGTGGGTGGGCTGTTCTCTGGGCTGGTGCCGCGGGAAGCATTCAGCGGCAAACGCGGCAGAGGCAGGTGGAGGCAGAGGCGGGTGGAAGCAGCAGCGGGGCGGAGGCAACGCACCCCTCCGCTCGGCCGGCCTGTGCAAGCACACGTCCCAACAGCAGCTCGGGGAGGTCGCCGATTGAGGTTTGGTGTTGGGACGTGCCGGCCGACGACTGGAAGTGGGGACGAGGCGCCTTTTGCGCTCCCGCGTGCTGACCCGTCATTTCGATGCGGCTTTTGCATGTGGCTAAGCAGGGAATGCAAAGGAAGAGAACCGGAAGACTCCAGGCGCGTGGGGCTGGCAGGTGCTGGCACCATGTTGCCAGGTGGGCAGCCGCGTTGAGCGGCTCCCTTTGCATATGTCTGCACTGCACAAGCACATCCTGCTGTGTTCAGCCAACACATCTTCCTTTTGTCTATTGTGGGCGCGCTCAATGCATGACGAATAGATACCGGCAGCCGTTGTTGTTGGCTGTGGCTACAGGCCCTCCTCAGCGCAGCTTTCACGGCCGCCGGGCGCCACCCCGCTGCTCATTGCAGGATGGAGCGCTAGCGCGTGCACAGCTGCACAAATTTGGCTGCGTTTTGGCGCAGTACAGGAGAGGGAGAGGGCACAGGGGCAGCTCATCCCAGCTTGCATTGTCACACGTACGTGGTGCACAAGGGGGCCGCGGCCGCAGACTCAGTGAGGGCAGGGGAAGTTGATTGAGGCATGCATTGCTGAGAAGAGGGAGGACCGTGTGGCAATATGGTTCAGGTTCAGGCAAACAAGCAAACAAGCAAGCAAGCTGTATGGCTGAACAGTGACAAGGCGGCTGGCCGGATCGCTATTGCGGTGAACTGGCAACACTCTACCAACAGACAGCGCCCCGCCCTCCCTCATATCCCAGTATGCCGCTGATGTGTCCGCTAACCTTCCCCGCTCTGAGCTGCTCCGCCTGTGTGAGGGCCGCCCCGACCTCTTTGAAGCCGCAGCAAGCAAGTCGCAATGGAATAAGAAGAAGAAGAAGAAGAAGAATACGCCCTTGGGCGTGGGTTGAGGAAACCAGCAGAGGTGTGGGCCCCCATGTCGGGGGCCCCCTCCCAATGGAATAAGCACTGCTCCATCAGCAGCTAGACTACTCACACTTCACCCGGTGCTGCACATATTCTCGTTGATTCATACCGTGTAGGCCGCCTGCTTTCATGGTTTCATGGTCTGATGCATGCCTCGTCAAACTTTCAGGGCATGGTTCGTCGTGAAGTTGAGTCCTCTTGGGGACGTTCTTTATGGCATGGATCATGTACTGCTGCACACCCACAGCACACCTGGCGCCGCCGACGCTCAATTGAGCCTCCGTCTGTGCTCAATGCCAACACCAGTCCGGGAACTCACCTTGCATGCTCAAGGACGCGATCTGTCATGCACAGAGCAAAATTGCAAAGGAGGGCTAGCAAGCTCGGTGCGCGGGGGCGCAGGCTGTTAACTTGGAGCCAACAAGCTGGCCGCCATCACGACGGCAGCTGCCGCCAGAGGCAACAGCAGGTGTACTGCGCGGGTAGGCCGTGAAATGCTTTAACGACTGCGCGAACGTTGCTGGCAAGATGTGTGGTGGAGATGGCTAAAATCAATGCGGTGAGGAGTGCTCTGCCGTGCGCACTGGGGTCTCGCTGGGCGGTCCTTCTCCGTAGCGCCGCAGCGCACTTCAGCCGCGTTCACGTATACCCAGCTAAACATAGCGCCACCACTCTTGCGTGCAGCCGGCGGAGCAGTGGAGGCGCGGTGCGGCAGTAGTGGCGGTGACCCTCGCTGCCGTCGCAGCTCTCCAACTGCTCTTCTTCCTGCCATCAACCCGGAGAGGCCTGCATGGCCTGGCAGTGACACAGCAGTTGCGGGCGACAGGATGGAGTCTCAGCTTCGCAGCAGAGCGAGCGGACACCAGCGTGCCTGCAGCGCTCGTGGCGCCTGGCCGCAGCGTGCCGCACACGACGGGCGTTGCAGCGGTGCAGCCTGGCGACGACGCCGGGAGCGCCATCAAAGAGGGGCTAGAAGTGCTGCCAGACATCCAGCCTGCAGCAGCGGGCATCGTTGATGCGAAGGAGGTGACGGTTGGCAGCAGCGGCAGCAGCAACAGTGGTGATGCAGCCGCCGCCGCCGCCAGCAGCAGCAGTGCTGCCGGCAGCGGCAGCAGGGACAGCGAGCCCACAAGACACACCAGCAGCAGCGCTTCCTCAGGCAGCCCCCACCCGCTGCCCTGCGAGGCCAGCGGGTACTGCAGCCTGGGGCAGGTGAAGGTGTGGAGCGGGGACATTGCCACCAATGAGGCGCTCGGGCAGATGCTGCAGGCGGTGGCCTTCAAGAAAGAGGCAAGTGCATCTGCTGGCAACAAGGCCGCCGCGCCTGGATCTTTTGTTTTGGCAACTCAAACTTTCAGAAAAGAGAGGAGGGAGGGAGGCTTTGATAG
>JAPTJF010000151.1:0-126334 GCA_029339195.1 Micractinium sp. NFX-FRZ
CCCCCCCCCCCCCCCCCCCCCCCCCCCCCCCCCCCCCCCGCCCCCCCTCGCCCAGCCCCTCCTCACCACCCCTCGCCCCCCCCCCCACCCCATCCTGTCAGCACCTCCCCCCCCGCAGGTGTCATCACCTCCACGCCCCCGGGCTGTCATACAGCCTCGTCCCGTGTTTCCTTCTTCTTGATACCCCCTGCCATGTCCGCCTCCCCCCCCCCCCCCCCCAGACGTGGTCACCCCCACCCCCGCCCCCGGCGACGAGGCCAAGGGCGCCACCAAGGACGCCGCCACCACGGTCATCACCTCTGTGCGCCGCATTGTGAGCCCCCTCTTGAACTGCCTGTTCTCCTCTGATTGCCAGCTCCCAGAATGGGCCGAGCTCCCTCTTGACCTGCCCTCATTTTCTGTTGATGGCCAGCTGCCAAAGCCGTGTGTGGGCGGGTACCGGCCCAAGGAAACGCCCACAAGGGCGCACCCACCCCTGTGTTTGTGTGTGCGTGCGTGTGCGCGTGTGCACATGTGCATGTGTGTGTGGTCGTGCGTTTGCGCGATCTGTGCCCGTGATCCGGTCTCCCCCGTCTCCCCCGTGCCCCCCTCACGCCCCCGCCCTTCCTCCGTCTCCCCTCCCCGCCGCAGCTGCTGGCCGCCCCCAGCATGCGCCCCGAGTCCAAGGGCGTGCTCTCCTTCTTCTTCAAGAAGGCAATCAACCTGGAGGTGGGTGGCCCTTTGTGCTTAAACCAAACACGTTGTTGGTACGAATCTTGTAGTCCTGTAGGTGTGCTTTTCGCTTGAATGAGGGCTGGGTGGGTCAAGGGGTGGGGAGCCGCATACGGGGAATTATAAGCTTACCACCGCCTCCGCCTCCCCCTCTCGTCCTTGACCGCAGGGCTCCCCTGACACGTATGCCACCATCACCCTCTACGACCCCAACCGCACCCCCATCCCTAACATCGAGTGCCGCACGGGTGAGGCCTGTTCTGTGCATGTTTCGCAAGGCAGCCCGTGAGGCCTGTTCTAGTGCTTCTTGTCTCCCCGCAAGTCAGCCCAGAGAGGGATTGGTGGCAGGCTGGGCTTTGCAGGTGCAGCCTGGCACTTCAATGTTATTGCGTGCCGCACAAGTGAGGCGTGGGAGTGCTGTGTGTGGGGTGCAACGCATGTGGGCGGGTGCCTGCCGGGCTGGGCAGGGGGCGGCCCCGACGCAGACCGGGCCTGGCTGTCGCAAGACGCTGACAACACAACTTGTGTGTGCTTGTGCGCACAACATAGCGAGCGCTCTGCACCTGCCTGCTGGGCAGCAGCCTCGCCCTTCCTGCGCCCGCCCGCCTTGCCCACCTGTCTTTCTTCCTGCGCCCTTCATGTCTGTCCCTCTCCTGCACTTCCTACCCCTTCCCGCCTTGCCGCCATTCCTTCCACAAAATCAACCTCCCCATCTTCCTTTCTTCCTGCCCTCCATCTTGCAGAGGTGGTCCTTAACGAGGACTCCCCCCGCTACAACTTCCGCACCGACTTCGTCAACATCTCAGGTGCGCGTGTCTATTGGGACTTGAAACTGGCACTGGCGGGAAGGAGGGCAAGCGTGGGTGGGGCGAGGGGCACAACTTCCGCACTAACTTTACATGCAGGTGCGTGTCGACAGTGGCGCGACGCTTGTTTTAGTTGTGGCGGTGCCTGTTTCTGTTGCGCCGATGCCAGCAAGCCAGCGCGCGCCCTCCTCATTCCCCTTCATCCCACTGCGAAGCTCCTCCACCCCCTCCTCACCAATGCTGCCTGCCTCTGCAACTGTGCTCCACCGCCTGGCCTGGCCCTGCCTGCCCACACCGCAGCCGCCTCCTCCCTCACCACTGCCGCCTCTGTGCATGTGCCTCCTGTCTGACGTTGCCCTGCCCTGCCTGCCCTGCCTCCGCCGCAGCCGCCTCCTCCATCACCATTGTTGTGTACGACAATCCGGGGGCCATGGCCGCCCTCACCTCCCTCAAGGTGCCCTTCCTGCAAAAGGTGAGCTGGCTGCACAGAACAAACTGAGCGTAAACCATTAACAAAGAAACAGCTGGGAGTGGGGGCGGGACAGTGTATGCCACGCTCTTGTTGTTTTGGGGCAGGAAGGGGCTGCGGCCCTCGCCTCCCTCACCAGAGCGACGTTGCTGCCTCTGCCTGGTCAGCCCCTCGCCCCTTACTCCTGCTGTGCCCACGCGTGCTATTTTTGTTCACCCCAGCTGAAACCAGCGGGTGCTGAGCATGCGCCCTGCCCTGCCACACTGCTTCCAAGCCCTTGGCCAAGCACTCCCCCATCCCCTGCTGCTCCCGCCTGCTGCTCCCGCCGTCCCACTTTACCAACGTGCGTAACAACATGCGCCCCTGCCCACCAGCACTGGACTTTGGCACGCACCAACGTGCACCCCTGGCCCGCTCCCCCGCAGGCCAAGCCCAAGGTGCTGGGTCGCGTGCGCGTGGAGATTGGCGACGTGGCCAAGGAGGGAAAGATCGCCGACCGCTACCCGCTGCTGGAGGCGCAGGTGGGTTCATTTGAAAATGAGTTGACAATCTTGTGTAGGAAAGTAGGTGCAAAGTGTGAAGTGTTGAGAGTAGCCGACCGGTGCTGGGGGCCGCCTGTTGTTTTTCAAGCTGGCTGGACGCGAGGTTGGTCAGCAACGAGGGTTGGACCGTGGAGCGGCAATGGCCCAGCTTGCTGCCCACTGGAGGCGCAGGTGAGTTCATTGTTTGTGCGCCTCCGTGTGAGACGTGGTGGGAGGGTTGTGGGCGCTACTGCATGCACGCGCAGGCAAATGCCAGGGTTGGGGGTAGGGTGGGCGCAGGCGGTGCAGCGTGTACAGTGGAGATGGTGAGCGGCATGAGCTCGCCCGCCCGCTCAAGCCTTGTTCTCAAACTCCCCTCCTACCTCTCTGTCGGGCCCCTCCCCAGCCTGGCAAGATGCACCTCAGACTGCAACCACCAGCATCATAATCCGCTGCCCGCCCCCCGACTCCCCACCCTTGTATTGCCCCCTCCACGTTCCCTCTGCACCCGTACCGCAGACGGGCGAGGTGTACCTCAACATGCATGGCACCATCCGACTCACATCCCCCCCCACCTCCCGTACTGCCCCCCCTGCTCCCTCTGTACCGCAGACGGGCGAGGTGTACCTCAACATGCAGTGGAACCATAGCATCACATCAGCCCCCACCCCCTGACCCCCACCCCTTCTTGTACTGCCCTTCTGCTCCCTCTGTACCGCAGACGGGCGAGGTGTACCTCAACATGCAGTGGAACCCGGTGGAGCTGTCAGAGGAGGATGAAGCCTCCACATCCGCTCTCCCCTGAAGGCCATCTTGCCCCGCCTCCTCGTCTGGCGGCCACCTGGAGGGCGCTGGCGAGGGGGGGGCAGGCACCTCCGGCTCGGATCCAGGCTGCCCCTGCCTGAAGAATTGGGCCGGCTGCGTCCTCCCAGTCAGCCTACGGTGGAGTGCAGCCAGGTACCTGGCAAGGAGCGGGAGAATCGTGGAGAAGAGGAGGGGCTCGTCTGCCTGGGCCTGGGCCTGGGGTGGCTTGAGGCGCGTCCCGCCATTCGTGATGTCCCGGCATGGGCAGGTACCGCAGTGCCGCTCTCCTCCTCCCAGTGCGCCTCCCAAAGGCTCCACTGATGACTAAGTTCTATTAGCGCCATAAATCCCCCCGCGTTTGCATGTCTGTGTGTCTGTGTGTACCTGCCGCCGCGCAGCCTGCCAGTGTTTGCGACCCCTGTTGTGAGCCCTGCGCGCGTGCCGGCGGCGTGCGCGCCACCCCATCCCAACCAAGCCTGGTGTTCCCTGGCGTCTTTTGCATGCTGTCTCCTGTAAAAACTCATGTCCCGGCTTGCACGTACTAGAAGATCGATGTATTCTCAATGACTGTTGGAGCAAGCAGAGGCCTGCACTGTCCAGCGCAGCCAGAGCGCAGCTCAGCGTGGGCGGCAGCAGATGCACCGGCACAGAATCCTTTCAAGATTGACTGGGCCGCCGACTCTCTCCCCACATCATTTTTCATTTTCTCGCCTCCACCAAGCACCATGGGCTGCCTGCAGAGCAAGCTGAAGGAGACCGGGGTGAGCGCGAGTCTCCCGCTGAAGGGCCCCGCCGCTGCGGTCCTGCGATCATCTCACGCCCTGTGGGCCTTGATTGCTGTGCGCGAGCTGCCGGAGTGCTGGTGGAGCCCGCAGTTCAAAATACTGGAAAAGCCGCAGCAGCGCTAGCGGCGTTGGCGCGTTGGGGCTTGCACCTGCTATGCCCGGCCCAAACTGTCTTCCTGCGCGTGTGGCAGCGCAGCCGCCACCTTGCAAGGCGCTCGCCTGTGGCAGCTGGCGGTCCCGCCGCACGCTGCCGTTCTTCCCCCCCCTGCCTCTCCCCCTCACTCCAACTCCAATATTCCCATTTGCACACTTTCAAACAAAGAGGGCACTCCCACACACTTGCAGCTCCAAATGCACTCTGCTGCCGGCACTCGCACCTCTGTGGCTCACCACTCCTCACCGCACCACCCACCCACCGTGTCCTCACCCCACTTGATGATGTCAACATCATGCACCTGTTCTCCCCCATGTTGCGCAGGCGGTGGACAAGGCTGTGGATGCCGCCGCCTCCAACAAGGACAAGGTGTCTGCAGGCGTGAAGACAACCGCTGAGAAGGCGGGCGTGAGCTCCTCTGTGGCACAAACCGCCTCCACCAAGGTGCGTGCACACTTTTGTGGGCTTTTTCAACTGTGCAGACAATTAGCTGCGCAGGTAGCACTTGTACGCATGAGTTGTGCTACTGTGAGGTTCCAGCGTACGCCACTCGGTGCCGGCGCCTTTCGTGAGATGTTCCGCAAGCGCTCAGCGCCGCGTGCGCTTGCACACGTCGAGCGCCACCCTGCCGCTGCTGCCGCCGACGACCAGGCCCCGCCGGGCGTCGCCGACCCGCCCCTGCACCCACTCCTTCTCTTCTCTCATCACCAACCGCGGCCCCGGCGTTGCCCCTGCAGGTGGATGCCGCCCTGACTGACAAGGAGGGCCTGAAGGCCACCGTGAACAAGGCGCTGGGCGGGGAAGGGGCCGCCCCTGCCGACGCCGACGCGGCCGCCCCGGAGGTGGCCGCTGCCCCAGTGGCGGAGGCCACGGAGACGGCCAAGGCCTGAGGAAGTGTCTCACTGAGAAGGTGTCCTCAGCCAGCGGGGGATCCTTGGCACTACCGGCGGACCTCGCGTGCTTGCCAAGGACACCGTCATGCCAACCCCACTGCCGGCCGTGCTTCGAGGCACCCGAAACCCAACACCCCCCCAAAACTCAACAGCCCCCGCCGCGCTCTCCCATCTGAACCGAGCACCTAACTGGCGCGAGGCTGCCCCCCCTCACCACCTCACACCCACCCATCCAACCGAAACACGCCCATTCTTCCAGCCCACCATGTGCCATCCCTCTCACACCACCTGACCTGCTGCATTTGGTTTCTGGAGCATGGCATGTGCGCTGGCGGGTGCCACCTCCCGGTGGCGCCGCCACACGCCTGCCTGCCTGCCTGTGTTGTGAGTGCCTCATGAGTCTTTTCCTGTGTTTCCTCCCATTCATCTATTCCAGCATTCATGCGACTGTGAGACTCCTCCCATGTAAAAGCAACGACGTACCTGCAGCTGGCACTGCGGAATCAGGTGCAGCACCGCCGGCGGCGGTGGCTGATGGCGGGACGGAGCCCCCTCATGAGGCCGGAGCACTCATGCATGCGTTGTATATTGTTCCCTACCCGCTTCAGAGCAATATTCGCCTCTTTTGAGCACCGCTAAACGTTCACAGAGCCCTCCTGGTCGCCGCAGAAAGTTTCGACGGAAGCCCTGCCTTGCTAATTTCACATCGCGGGCTGTCATGGCAACAGATGCGATGCCCGAAGTTGTGGGCAAGGTGCGCAGGGGGCCGCAGCCGCATGCGGGCAAGACTGCTGGCTCGTGCTTCAGTGCTGCGCTCTCCCTTGCGTGCTCGGCAGCGGTTATAGTTTTAGGTTGTGCGACCACGGGCGGAGGGGTATATCGCGCTCCCTTCCGCTGCCGCCGCCACCGCCGCTGCCGCTACTCCGCTCACCACCTGCCGCCGCCTGCTTGCAGCCCGTGTGCCCAGGCGATGCAATCATGTCGCTTCCGGAGACGGGCGTGGTGCGCATTGGTGGTGGCGTGCAGCAGGAGGGGGAGCAGCTGATTGCGGTCAAAGCGGGGGTGCTGCGGCAGGCGGCACGTGGCGGCAAGCTCTGGGTGGAGGCAAGACAGAAGCGGTAAGGGGGGGCCCAAGCTGCCTGGCTTGAGGGCTTTTGTCCGAGGTTCATGGTGGGCGTACATTTAGGAGAAGGCCGGCTGGAAGCTCACGCAAGCTGCGGCAATGCGTGGGTGCAGCTGAGCGAGAAGAAGCATGGAGCACGTGGTGGCGCACCGGAAGCTAGCATCAGCGGCGGCACTGTGTATGGGTGCAGCCGAAACATAATTTGTTTGGGAAGGCGTGGCCCGAGGGAGGCTTGCAAGCGGAAGGATGCCAGGATGCCCCCTCCCTCCCACCTGGGTGCTCAAGCCTGATGGGCGGCGGCCCACCCCACCGCCCAACCGCTCGATGCCACCCCCTCAACCACACAGGCACGCTCCCTCCGCAAACCACCCGGCCTGAAACAAACACCACGCCTCCTCCACCCCGCCCCACCTGCACCACGCAGGTACATCCCCTCGCCAGAGGATGTCGTGATTGGCCGCATCGTGGACAAGCATTCGGGTGAGCACTCGTTGTTAGCACTAGGGATGCCAGCCCCGTGTGGTTGGTGAACGCATGCACGGGCTTCGTCCTAAAAGGCCAATCTGGTGATTGGCTGCAATGTGGGAAAGCACTCTGCCCAAGGAGTTGGGTTGCAAAGCCTCATGTGGTGATCGAGGACGTGCGTGGGCTTCGCTTTCGAGGCAAGCCGCCTTGTGGGCAACAGCGGTCTGGTGGTAGCTTTGCCTCACACGGCCACTCTCCTTTGTGTTTGCCTCTGCTGCCAGGCAGTTGTTCCCTTGACAACCCTACCTTGGCAACACTGGGATGTGAACAGTTTCTGGGATTTCACTCAGAACACACCCTGTCCCGTGCTTTTTGCTGTGCTGCTGCAGAGGCGTATGGCGTGGACATTGCCGGCCCCTTCCGCGCGGTGCTGCCGGTGCTGGCGTTTGAGGGGGCCACCAAGCGCAACCGGCCAAACCTGCAGGTGACACGGGGGAGCGGCACACGGCTGCGCTGCCTGTGGAAGGAGCAGCACTACACTGTACTGTACTGCTTGTGCACCTGTGGAGGGAGCGGCACGCTGCCCATGCTGCACTTCCGCTGGCTGCCCACCTGGCTGCCTGCCCTACCGCCTGTGCTGCCCGCGCGTCCGCCATCCGCTGCATGGTCTGCTTGGCTCCTGTGAATGCGGTACTGCACTGCATGCTATGCTGTGCTGGCATGCCTGCCTTTACCCGCCGCGTGCCACTACTGCACGCCCTTGCATCACTGCATGGCGCACATGCGGGACGGTCAGCGCTGGCGCCCGTTACCGCCCCGTACTGCACCACCTTACCGCCATGTGACACATGGACTCGCTGTACCGCAGGTTGGGGACCTTGTTTACTGCCGGGTGGAGTCGGCCCACCGAGATTTGGAGCCGGTGCTGTCCTGCACAGATGCAGCGGGCAAGGTGCGTGCATGGGGGCTGGGGCACAATGCTGCCGCAGCGCTGCCATGCCGGCGTGGCGCTTCCGTCCCGCTGCTGCTTGTCGCACCGTCCTGCCGCCTGCGCTGCATTTCTGCCACAGCCGCCGCCGCCTGCCCTCAGCCGCAGCCAAGCCGTGGCGGGTGCCTGGGCACCCGCAGCAATCATGTGCCAGCGTCCTGGCCGATGCACCCCCCGCTGCCCTGTGGGCACTTCGCTGGCGTGTGCAGGCCTCTGGATCCACGGCGCCTAAAGGGCTCCCATTGTTATTTATCATGCCCAACTCTCTCGACTTGCATACTTCTTGGTTCCTTGGCTGCAGGCCTCTGGGTTTTCCCATCTCAAGGGCGGGATGCTCGCGGAGGTCAGCACCACGCACGCGCGCGCGCTGCTCAGGTGACAACCTCCTTCTTAGTATTTTCCTTGTACTACCCATGGGGGCAGCGGGCCCGCAGCGGGTGCAGCGACAGTGAAGATGGCAGCAAGGCAGGCTGGGCAGCAGGGCGCCTGATCGGGAATGGTGGGCAGGTGCCTCTCCCAAGGGCACCGCTTTGTGGCATTGTTGCAAGGCGGCCCCGCCCATCACGTTTCAACCTTGAACCCGCCGTGCCTGCCCTGCCCTCCACCCGCTGCCTGCCTGCTCTGCCCGCCCCCTCCGCCCTGCCGCAGCCGGCCACCCGCGGCAGTACTGTCGGCGCTGGGGCGCGCGCTGCAATTCGAGCTGGCTGTGGGGCAAAACGGGCGCGTGTGGCTGGATGCACCCACGTGAGTGCAAAAGTCAAACGTCGGTTGGTCAAACCCTGTATCGAATGCAATGACAGCTCAGCGTGGCAGGGCACCGTTGTGGGAGGGGAGGAGGCGCTGGCTGGGCCAGGCAGGCCGACTGCTTGTTGGGCAGGCGGGCGGGTGAGAGCGGGAGGGGGGCACCCGCCCTGGCTTCCCCCTGCCTCACCTCGAACTAACATAGACCGCCCACCTGCCTGCCTGCACACCCACCTGGCCGGGCTGCCGCCTTGCTTGCATGCCGGCCTGGCCTCTGCCTGCTCGCCCGCGCACCCACCTCAGCTGCCCAACAGAAGTGCTCTGTTTATGGCTTCCCCCTGCAGGCCTGCTGTCGCGATCCTAGTGGGCAACGCCATCCAAAGCAGCGAGTTCCTGTCGCCAGCTCAGCAGGAACACCTGGTGGCAGCGCTGCTCAAAGGCAGCGCGGCGGCCTCAGTTGTGGCGGCGCAGCAGCGGCAGCAGCAGGCGGCGCAGCAGGCGGCAGCAGCGGCCGCGGCGGCGATGCAAGAAGGGGGCGAGTAGCTGCGGCGGGCGGCAGGCGGATGCATTGAGCTCTGCCCATGGAATTGTAAGACAACGAAGCAACTCTGTTAACACACGCCCTGCTGCATTCTGCCAGAAAGGGGAGAATGCTCTTGGGCTGCTCTCCAGGACTGCCAAAGTGGTGGCGTGGCAGCACCATGCTTCAATCATGCACCCATCTGGGGTTGTGCAGGAAGGTAAGCTGGCGGCTGTTGCAGAGCGTATATCTCTGCTCGAAAAACATCGTGCCCGTGTGTATGGGTCGCCGAGGCACGGTTTGAAGCCCCAAGCGGCCTTTTTTACTGGCGCCGCACGCACAGCAGCAGGTGCGCAGGAGGCCCGCACGCTACGCCTAACGAGAGCGTGATATCTCTTCAAATTGTTCAAAGTGATTGCTGAGTAGTGGCGCCAGGTTCACCAGTGCGGGCAGGAGTGTGGCCGTGTGGGCGCCCAGCTCTAGCAGCGCTACTGGGCGGGGTACCATCACTGCTCCTCAAAAGGTCACAAGGTGCGAACCTCGGCACGCGCAGGGAAGCAGGCTCCCCTCGTCTCATTCGATGATGCTGGGGCGCACGAGGCCAGCGAGTCGCCCGGTTGTCGCGGCGTGTCCGCGCCATCGTGGGGCGGGCAGCGCCCGGAGCCGAGGGCGTGGCGGCTGCTAACACTGCAGGACTGCCATCTCCGCCCGCCCATCGGCGCCGCCATCTACCAACGGAGCGGGTGCCGCATGCTGAACGCAGCCGCCCCCCCACCTGTGCTGGCGTGCACCGCGTGCAGGATTGAGCCGAACAGGCTCTGAAGTCGGACAGTATGGTGGAGCCGGGCGGCGGGGCGGCCCCGGCGCGCGTTGGCGCTCCGGTGCTGCTGGGCTCAGTGCAGCACACGCCGACTGGCTGGCGTGCCGTGCTGCCGCAGCCTGGCGGCGGCGGCGGCAGCCTAGTGATCGGCACGTTTGCTTCTAGAGAGATGGCCGACAGATCTCTGGATGTGCTGCGCCTGGCGTCGGCGCTGTCAACAGGGCTAGCACCCACGTGCATCCCCCTGAAATATGAGGCTGAGGTGAGGGTTGGCGGGGGGAGGAGGGGCCGGGTGGCGCAGGCAGGGACGGCAATGGACGAGAAGGGATGGGGTGCACGGCTGGCTAGCACCCACCTCGATTCCTTGAAAGTCTGAGGTTGCCAGGTTGAGGGCTGGGTGAGGGGAAGGGGCAGGTGAGGGGAGGGCAGGTGTGGGGTGTGTGGGGCAGGGTGCTCGGGGCTGGCGAGCGCCCCCCCCACCCACCTCTATAGCTGGGGCGAAGCTGAGGTGAGGTTGGGGCAGGTGGCACAAGGGGTGGGACTGGTGAAAGACAATGTGGCAGCTAAGCGGGACGGGGCAATGGGAAGCGGGCATTTGACCCAGCGGGCACATGCCGCTGCCAGCGGAGTGGCATTCACACCCTTTGCCCGTGCCTTCCCACCTCTCATTTGTTGATGCTGTTTCCTTGTGCACCCATTCCCAGGACTGCCTGGGTGGGCAGGCGGCACGGAGCTGACGCCTGCAGGCTGCCCTGGCCAAAGGGCGCCCCTGAGGTGGCCTATTCCCACCCCAATGCTTCTACTGTGCATTCGCACCCCCTTGCATCTCTGGTTGCATGCAGGACTATTTGGTTGGGCACACCGCTGCAGAGCTGACGATCCACCCCTGTAACCTTCACACTCCCTGTAACCTTTACAAACCCTAATTGTTCAAACCCAACTCCTGCAGGACTACCTAGATGAGCAGACGGCCACGGAGCTGAGGACGTACAGCCTGCCAGACATCGTCCAGGCAGTACGCTCCTACGCCATCGGCGGAGCACGCGCCCCCGCCTGCGGCGTGATAGACGACGGAGTGGGCGGCGACGGAGTGGGGCGGCTGGAGCCGCTGGGTGCTGGCGGCGCGGGCGGCGGGTACGGCGGCGGGTTCAGCGGCGGCCTGGGAGAGGAGGGGACGTGGCGGGGCATCACGCGGGACAACAACGGGCGGCAGCAGTACTGGATTGCGCTGCTGTACGCCAGCCTCGAGTGAGTGGGTGCTGCCGTGCTTGTGCCGCACATGGGGTGGGCGGTGATGCGGGCGGCAGCAGTACTGGATTGCGCTGCTGTACGCCAGCCTCGAGTGAGTGGGTGCTGCTGTGCTGCATGTGTGGTGGGTGGGTAGCGAGTGGGAGGGCAGCAGAAGCTGAATCGCGCTGCTGGCCGCCAGGCAAGAGTGAGTGGGCAGAGGTGCCAGCTTGGCGTGCGTGCCAGCCTGGCTTGAGCAGGTGTGTCTGTGCTGTGTGCATGGCAGCTGATGAGGGAGTGGGCAGCAGTGCTGCATTGCGCTGGCGCACGCCAGCCTGCACTGCATCTGCAGCGCCGTGGGGGTGCGTTTAGGCAGTGCTGCACTGGCGGCAGCGCCACCGGCACGAGGACCGCGGCAGTGCTTTGGGTCCGTGCCTGCGGCGAGGAGGTGGCGCGACCTGCAGCAGCGGGCGTTCAAGGCTTTCGTGCAGCCGCTCAAGCTCCGCTGCCCCCACATTGCAGCCAGCGAGGAGATGCATGCTGTGGCCTGCTGTGCTGACCTGCACAACACACATTGCCCTACATCCGCATGTGCACATGTTGCACGTCACGATTCACACGCTTGCTTACCTAAGCAATCCCACTCTTATCAATATCAACTGGTCTTAGTGACACTCTTGCTACCTGTTCCTTTGCAGCAAGCAGAAGCGCCCCGTGGACCCCTGCGCCGACTTCCACAAAACCTCGCTCTACATCGCCTGCTGCAAGAGCGCGCGAGAGGCGGCGGTTGCGCATGACCTGGCCGTCGTGTGGTGGCGCGTCGGCTGCGCCTACGCCCACCTCTGGAAAGACGGGCGCGGGCGGCAGCAGGCGGGCGGCGGCAGCGACAGGAGTCTCAGCCCGGACCCGCCAGGTGGCGCGGCGGCGGCTTGCGGGGCGGGGGAGCGGCGGCTTGAGCTGGGGGAGGCTGGAGAGCAGGGGCAGCTGGAAGCGCAGCGCTTGCGGGATGAGCAGCAGCCACAGCAGCAGGAGGAGGAGGATGTGGAGGAGCGGCAGCGGCAGCAGGACGGCGCGCAGCCGCCGGCGGCGCAGGCGCAGCAGGCGCAGCAGGAGGGGCTGGGGGTGTTTGGCGGGGGGCGGCCGCCTGTTGAGCCTCCCGAGCTGCCAGACGTGATTGAGTGGCAGGCCGACAGGTCAGCGCTCAAGCAGCTCAACTTTCCCCCCGGAATGTGAGTGCCTCGTCCTCTGCTTACTGGGAGAGACTTGTTGGGGGGCGGGCGAGTGCCCAGGTGGTGCCAGCGGGGCACTGCCAGCGGGGACACTGCCAGGGGAGGCAGCACAATGGATGGGTGGGTGACAGGCGGGGAAAGAATGTGCTGTTGGGGCGCTGGGGTTGTGGCGCAGCAGCAGCTGCCCTGGCGGAGGCGGGGAGGTGGCAGCAGGAGGGACGCTGCAACGGGAGCCCTGTCAGCATGGAATTGAAGGGGACACATACAGGCAGGCTGTCGGCGTCATCCAACTTGCCCGTCAAGCCAGCACCTTGTCAACCGGCTGGGTCTTGCCTGCTGAGAAGTTGTACTGCCCCTGTACCGGCCCCCCTGCTGCCGCAGGTACACCGACAACCAGCCGCTCATGCGGCAGCTGCTGTCGGCGCGCACGCTGGGCGACATGCGCAGCCTGATTGCTGCCATGCGCAACGGCGGGGGGCTGGGGGAGCTGGCGGAGGGCAGCCGCGCGCTGCGCGGCTCGCCGCCGCCTCACGACCACCCGGCGGGGGCAGCCGGCGGCGGCGGCGACGGCGGCGGCTCCGCCGCCGTTGCCGTGCTGGCCGCCGCGCAGCGGCGCCGCAAGCAGGGTGGCGGCGGCAGTGGGGGCGTGCGCCCGGCGTCCAGCGCGCCGGCGCGCCGCGCGCGGCCCCCCCCTGGCACAGGCGCGTTTGGCCCTGGCGGCGCATACGAGCTGGGCAAGCACGGCAGGCTGCACGACAAGCCCTACATGGGGCTGGTGCGTGACCGCCAGATCACGCTGCACCCGTGGCGGCCCATGATCTGCGCACTGGTGGAAGGTGGGGGGGCAGGGGGGCAGAGGCCCAAGGGTTGTGGGAGGTTGGTGGGGGACGGTGTGGGAGAGGAACACCTGAAGGGAGGCGGGAGGAAGGTGCGCGAGAGGGCACCAGCGGAAGGACGGCAGGGTCTGGATACAATTGTGTGGTGTGCAGGCTGGATGTGCTGTGCCGTGCTGCGCTGTGCTATGCTGTGCTGTGCTGTGCCGCGCCACGCCACGCTGTGCTGTGCTGTCATGTAACGTGCCGTGCTGTGCTGTGCTGTGCATGTTGAGGATGCTGGCTGGGCTATGTCGCTGCTTCATGCTGCGTCTGCATTCTGCAACCAGCCGTAGCCGTGCCGCCTGGCAAGCTGCGTGGTGGGCGCGCCAAACTGCAGACTGCACCTTTGTGTCCTCCTCACCCTCCTCCCCACCACCCCCTTCCCCCTCGCCTCTGCAGGCCACAGCAAGCCGCAGCCCCGCAGCCTGGCGAGCTGCGCGACCGCCGAGGAGGCGGCGGTGGCGCGCGACCTGGGCTGGATCTGGCTGTGGAAGCGCAACATCAGCCTGCGCCAGCACGCCTCCCTCAACTTCTCGCTGCAGAGGTGGGTGGGGTGCTGGGATGCTGGTAGCAGGGCCGGGCCGCTTCAACTTGTGCTAGCACCTTGCTCAGCTTCTTGCTGCAGAAGTGGGTGCCCTTGCGGGGAGGGGTGCACTGGGAGCCTGTGGCAGGATGCCTCCCGGGCCCCTCACCTTGCCCCAATTTAGGAGGGGGTCCAGGGAGCAGAATGCGCTTGAGCAGGGCTGTGTGGGGGAGGCGGGGAGGCACGGGTGGCCCGTCGGTCTCTGCAGAGGTGTGGACGTGCAGGGGACTGCTTGCTGAGCACCTCCCTTTCTGCCTCTCCCACTAACTGTTGCTCCCCACTTCAAGGCTCTCCCCATGTCTCACCCTGTTGCCCCCCAGCGCCCTCCCTTGCCCCCCCTCCCCATCCGCTGCTTCTCCGTCTGCAGCTACAGCGAGCACATCAGTCTTTCCTTCCCCACCCCCTTGATGTTGTCCCCCTGTGCAGCTACAGCGAGCACGGCGGGCCCCTGCTGGACGAGGTGGCGCAGCAGACGACGCTGGAGGGCCTGAGAGCCTACCTGCGAACCAAGCGCGACAGGTGGGCCTTCATTCAAACACTTTGAAGTTGGTTTCGGTGGCGGGGAGCTGGCGGGCTGCCCAGGCCCGTCAGGGCATGCTGCCCTTTGGCCTATTCTTGCCGGCCTCTGTCTGGCACGTGTGACCTAGGAGCAGCCGGCAGCCCTGCAGCAGCCAGCCTGGGTCCCGCCGGCAGTGCCAAAAGGGGTGCGGTTCAAGTGCGGCCGCCCACGCAGCCCTGTGCACCCACTCCCTGCCCCTGCCCTCGAGCCACGTCCTCTCCTTCTTAAACAGTTAGTTGCTGGCTGCCTGCGCTGCACACCCACCCCTTTTGCCCCTGTGCCCCCGCTTGCTGCAGCGGCCAGCTGCTCAACCTTGCCACCACTTTGGAGCGGTCAGAGGGGCGCGTGGAGCAGCCACGGGTGGAGCCCGTGGTAGCTCCCGGCGGCAAGATTGGGCGGCCGGGCGGGCCCGCCGCCGGCGGCAGCGGCGGCGGCAGGCGGGGCGGCAGTTATGCATCAGCGGGGGACGAGGAGGGGGATGGTCTGGATGCTGACGTGGAGATGGCGGCCGAGGAAATGCTACACTTGCTGGGGGCGGGCGGCGGCGGCGGCGGGCGGCAGAATGCAACAGGCGCGGCGGCGCGCGGGGGGGCGCCCAAGCAGGCGCCGGCGGCGGCCAAGCGCAAGCGGCGGCGGCAAGGGGGCTCGCAGTACAGTGAGTACGAAGACGATGATGAGGAGGAGGCGGAGCAGGAGGAGGAAGAGGATGGCAGCGAGGAGGAGGACGAGGCGGCGGCGGGGAGGAGGGAGGGGCGGTGGAGCGGCAGCCCCAGCGCGCGAAGCGGCAGCAGCGAGTACGAGTCGGACAGCGAGGAGGATGCGGGTGAGGCGTGTGCTGGGACCACTCTCCTGTGTTGTGTGTGGTGTGGAATGCGGGGAGGGGTTGGGTGCACGAGGGGCGACAGCGAGGGGGGCCGTGCTTGCCGTGATGAGTGGGTGTTTGTAACTGTGTGTGGACGGTTGGGGAGGGAAGCATTGGGCCTAAGGGCAAGGAGAATGCAGGTGTGGCTATTGAGAGGCTGCCTTTGATTGAATTTGGCTACCGTACGTGTCCATGTGCAGGAGCAATCGAGGATTCGGGTGACGACGACTGGCAGGCGCGCAAGAAGCCGCCGCCGCGCAAGCGCCCCCGCCGCTCGCCCAAGCCCCACCCCGCCGCTGTCCCCAGCCCCGCCTTGGCCGTGCAGCAGCCACAGCAGGCGCAGCAGCAGCAGGCGCAGCAGCAGAAGCAGGCGGGGAAGCAGCAGCATGGGTCTTTCGCATCTTATGCGGCGGCGGCGGCGGCGGCGGCGGCGGCGCGCCTGCCGGGCGCGTGGTCCAAGCCGGGCGCCTACCAGAATTCGATAACCATGCGGATGCTGCTGGGGCCCACCCACTCGCCGCTGCCAGACTCTGCCGCCGCCGCCACCGCCGCTGCCGCCCCGGCAGCCGGCGTGCTGTCCCCGCCCGCGCCCGCGCTGCGCGCGCCGCAGCAGCCCTCCCCGGCAGCTGCCACCACTAAGGGCTCTCCGGGGCTTGCCGCAGCTGCCACCACTCCGGTGGCGGTGAGGATGTGGGAGCGGGCGGGGGCAGAGTCCCCGGCCCCACCGGAGGGCAGCGCGGGCAGCACGGGCGGGCGGTTTGTGGGGGTGCAACGGATCGCCAGCAGCAAGCAGGCCTCCAAGCAGTGGATCCCCAGGCCCACAGGTGCGCGGGCGGTGCCACCAACAGCACGGCGGCAGCAGCAGCGGCGGGCAGGGCGGGGCGAGCGGGGCGGTGTTGCGCACAGTTGGGCGTGGGGGGTGGGCAGGGTGAGCACAGGTGGCAGGTGCATGTGTGCAGATGGGGGTTGTCGAGTGGAGGGGCAGGGCGCCTGGCGGGCCCCCTGGGTGTTGAGATTGCGGTTGCGTTATGGCGCAACACAAGGGCCCCTCCGCCTGCCTGCCTGCCTGCCCGCCTGCCTGCCTGCCTGGCAGGAAGCCTTCTGCCCCGCCCCCTGCGCCCCTCTTGTCCACCGCACGCGGGCACTCTTCCTCAACCGCCTGGCTGTACTGCCTGCCCACCTGTGCCACCTGTACTGCCTGCAGTGCGGGTGCAGGACGGCAAGAAGACGCTGTCCAAGCAGCTCACGCTGTGCTACTGCGACAGGTGCGCTGCGCACGCTGTGTGCCTCGCGGGTGTGCGTGCGTCGCCTGCACGTTGCGCCCGCCGTGCAACGCTACGCGCGCCTGCATGCTGTGCCTGCCAAGCGAGGGGCACCAGCAACGCCCTGCTGTGCTGCTTGACCTCCCAGGCATGGCGCTCGGTGCTGCCCTCCTGTCGCCTGCCCCACCAATGCTTGCTTGCGTCCTGGTTGGGGGCCCTCAACAGCCATCCTGCCGAAGCCCCTTCATCACTTACTCATGTTGCGGTGCCAAGAAGCCCGCGGTCGCACGTGACTTGGCGACTGTCCGGAGCTTCACTCCACCCTGCCCTCTTTGTCTCTGTGTGCCTCCTCACTCGCAACTGCCTGCTTGATCTTTCTCTTTGTGTCTTATTATTTATGACTGCCAACTTTTTGTTTTTTTTTGGTATTGCTTTCGCTTGTGCAGTGCTGAGGAGGCCGCGATCGCGCGTGACCTGGCGACCGTTTGGAACTGGCAGCAGCTGGGCGGGCCGGAGCACGGCGGGCAGCAGCGCCTCAACTTCAGCCTGCCCAGGTGGGGCAGGGTGGGCGGATGAGTGGGAGGGGTGCTGAGAAATGAGTGGGATGCATGAATGGAGAGCGGCGGGACATGCAGGCGGCAGCAAGGCCTCCAACGCAACCTGCCCAGCGGCACAGCAAACGATCGAGGCAGGCATTGCATTGGCGGAACAGGCAGAATTGGCAGTCGGTGGCAGGGGCGTGAGCCCTGCCCGGCCAGAAAGACAAGAGACCTCCGCCGTGCCAGCCGGGAGCCTCCCACCCCGCTTGCCAGCCCTGCCCGCTCACCTCCCTGCCCGCACGCCTCACCCTGCCTCACCCTCTCTGTGCTTTGCAGGTACCAGACGCACCCTGGGCTGATCGAACGGCTGGGCCAGGTAGTGTCCACCGAGCAGATGCAGGCGTTGACCAAGGAGCTGCGGGACACGGGCGTGCTGCGCCAGCTGGCAGACGCGCTGGGCAGCCCAGCGGGCGTGGCAGCGCAGTCTGCGGGCGTGGCGTCGCCGGCTGGCGCAGCGGCGGGGCAGCAGGGCGGGGGGTTGACAGAAATCGAGGTGCCAAACCCGGAAGCAATGGCGGGCTGAAGAAGGCAGGCCTCTGCTTCTTCTTTTCCTCGTCTTCTGCTCCCTCTGCTCGTTCTTCCCCTTCAGGAAAACGCCGCTCTTTCTTCTTCCTCCTTCCTTCTTCTTGAAGGAAAGAGCCTCCAGAGTGAGGTCTGGGCAGGCTGCTTGGCCGGCAGCAGCCACCGTGCCGATCCCCACCTGGCTGCCCAGTGCAACCTGTCACCCACCCCAGTCACCCGGCTGGCTGGCTGGCTTGCCTCTCGGCTACATTGCTGTATGCCTGGCTGCTGCCACCTGGATGGCTGCTCACTTGCCACCTGAGCTGGCTGCCCACCTTGATACCTTGCCACCCAGCTGGCCGTCTGCTTGCCACCCAGCTGGCCGCCTACTTGCCACTTGTACTTGCCAGCGCCACGCTGCTCCCCGCCCCGCCCACAGCTTGCTCTCCCCGCTGCCACGCCTGCTGCCTTTCCCCGGCAGTGTCTTCAAATCCCTGGTTGCAGTCAGTCGCCTTCGCGCCAGCTCATGCTGCTGCCCCCAGCAGCGCTTCGCTATGCAGCCTGCCATCTGTGTGCTCGCCCCCTCCCTGTCCCTGGCTTCCCTGTCCGTGCCTTGTGCGCTCATTGTGCGCTCATTGGCTGCCCTACCTGCATGAGCCCTCGCTCGTTTTTCTAGCTGCATCTTCCCTCAGCGCTGAGCCTCGCCCACAAACAACAATCCCCTTCCAATCAATTGTTCCATGCAGCCCCTCGTGCGCTGCCAGCCAGCCCTTCCATACAGGCCCTGTGCTGCCAACGCACACCTTGTACGCATCCCCTGTGCTCCCATCCGCCCCCTACAGTCCCGCCCGAGCCTAGGCCTGCACTCTTGCCTCACTCGGCGCAGGGCGGCTCTCCTTCCTCCCGCCGTCTCTCCCGCGAAGCGGAGGACTTGAGGCAGGGTGAGAGCAGTCGGTCCTCGTAGGAAGGCGGCGGCAGGCGCAGCGGTGGCATGGGGCGCAGCGCAGCGCTAGCAGCAGTACCGCGTGTACAACACACTGTGCGCCCGCCAGGCAGACGGAAGGGCTGCCTCCCGCGGTGGTCGCCGCACCTCCGCTTGGATCACGCCCCCACCGTAGCATGAGCCGAGTCTGAACCATGTTCGATAACATGCCACATGAAGCAGGCACGTTCTGGGAGAGCGGCCCCACACCGCCGCTGCCATGCGGCAGCGGTGCCGCCGTTTGGCGCGGGCAGCCTGCTGTCGCCGGTGCGGCCTGCCAGCCACGCCGCCCTGTCTTCCCCGTGTGCCTGCCAGCCTAAGACAGATTTGTGCGCAAGGGTTCAAAGGAGCAAGCAGCTTCTCTTCGCTCAAGGACCTGCAGTACCATGTGCTCTGTCATTGTCAACTCTGGTTTACGCCCCCTATTGTGCCGTGTGAATGCATAAATCACTGGCGTGACCGTCCCGCCCTCTCATTGACCAGAGCGCCCCTTTTCACCCTTCGCCCTGCTCGCACCCCGACCGGGCCGAAAACGAAGGCGCCCCCGGGCTCTAGCGGCCCCAACCCATGCCGCTAGACGACGCAAAGCCTTCCCACGACGCCGACTACACTCCGGAACAGGAAACAGAGGTGGCACTGCTCCGCCTGTGGAGCACGCCAGCCCTTGAGCACTTGGACTCCGCAAGGGACTATCACGCGCGCCATGCGAGCTACAGGGCGGCAGGAATGACCCCGCGCTCGCCACCACCCGCGCCAGGAGCTGAAAGAGCAGGACTGCCGGCTGCGGCTGCGCCGCCGCCCCGCCAAGTGCAGGGGGCCCACCCAGCGCAGGGAGCCGCCCCAGTGCGACTGCAGAAGCACCTCTGGTTCTCAGGTGAGGCCCCACGCAGGGATGCAGCCACAGGGTCGGGGTTTCTGGCGTGGCGTCCGTACCGCGGTAATTGGAGGCCAGCAGGCGGCAGCCGCACGACGACTTCCTGGCTTCCCCAGCCGCCGCAGCAGCTGCCGCAGCTGCTACTGGCTGCACCGCCGCTGTGGCTGGCTGGAGGGTGTTTCAGTCCGTTTTGTTGTCTAAATTCCGGACATTTAGAAACTCAAGTGTTTTTCCTGGACCAATCTCTCCCAAATCATGCCGCCGTGTCGCCCGCCGATTGCCAGCACCACTGGCACAATGCGCTCACATTTTGAGGCCCTGAACTTGGCTGCACGCAACACCGCTGACATATAGCAACAGCGGTGGTGCATGTGTGCACAGGAGCCGGCCGGGCACCCTGCCCTTCTGTATCACGTTGGTGGGTGCCGTGCAGTTGGGGGTTGGGTGGTGGGGGAGGCTTGTGTCCCGCACAGTCAGAAATCCCACAGGAGCAGGCACAGCGCGCTGGCGCCAGACGATGCTTGGTCCCCTCTGAACTGATGCGACTTGATTCTACTCGCCTCCCCTCCCGCGTGCTTCCCGAAACCTGCGCAGACAGTGACGTGGAGGCGGAGTTCCAGGCAGAGCAGGCGCAGCGCAGCCGGGCATCCGGGCTGCAGGGCGCGGCGCTGAGGGTGAGGCCGCTGCGCTGCGCTGCGCGCGCTGTGCTGCGCTGCGCTGCGCACGCTGCCCAGCAAGCGTCATGTCAAGCGCACTTGCACTTGCAGGGAGGGCAGGCACCGGGCAGGCCACGCGCTCCCCAGCTGGGTGCCCCCTTGAGAGCCAAGAGCCTGCCAGGCACCCGTCCACGCCCCGCGCCGCACCTGCTGCTGCTGCTGCTGCACCGCCCCCCTGCTCCCACACCCCACATCCCCGCCCCGCCCTCCCTCCCCCCGCCCCACCTTACCTCTTGCTCCCGTGCCTTGCCTGCTCCCCCACCCCCACCCTGCAGCTCTGCTTGTGGCTGACCTGCACAGCACGCATAGCAGGCAGCGCCTCGCCAGCCGCCGCGGCCGCCCTGGCGGCGGCCTGCCTGTCCCCCACCCTGGCGCAGCTCGGCGCCATGCTGCTGGCCTGGCCCGCCTACAAGGAGCACGTGCTGGCGGCAGCGCTGGTGCAGGCGGCAAGCGACGTGGCAGGGTTTGCGATCGTCTGCCTGCTGTGCTGCGCCGCCCCGGGGGCTGCCGCCACGCTGGCGGGGCCGACCGCGGCCCTGGGCGCGCTGCGCTTCCCCCTGCACGCGGTGAGGCCCGGGGCTGACTGATTTCGTGCTACTAGGTGCTCGCCGAACCACTGAACCACTTGGGCATCATGTGCTCCATGTGTCTGTCCACGGGAGGGCAGGTCCAGTGTGTGTGGCTGGGGGCTGGGCGGGCTGGGCGCTCGTGGCCTGGGCACCCCTGGATCCTTGCTGGCTGGCGCGCCTGCTGTGGTCTGCCTGCGCAGCACTCCCGCCTGCCGGCTTCACGCAGCTTCCTGCAGTGCTGGCTTGCGTGCCAGCGCAAGGCTGGGACCTGCATGCCCAGCATTCCACTGGTGGCACACCAAGCCTCTGGGGTGGCATGGGAGCTGGGTGGCACCTCCCCCAACACCCCAGCACACCCCGTCTCCGCCCTCGGGCACGCGCTACTCTACCTGCCTCCCACGCGCCCGCGGCCCATCGGATGGCCAGGCACTCCTCCATAGGCCCGTGGCCGGCTGGCTGCGCCGCCACCGAAGCGCCGCTCCGCCGCTTCACAAGCTTCGCTTTGGTCAGCTCGGCATCATCTCTATAGGTTTCATCTTTATAGGTTTCATCACTTGCGCACCTCGCCCCGGTCCCCCGCCTCCCCCCGCAGGCATCCTACTTGATGCTGACGGCCCTGCGGGGCCACGCGCCCTTCATCGTCCGCTTTGCAGCCGGCACCATCCTGCTGGCAGTCCAGGTGTGCACGTGGCGGTAACAACGTCCCTGCCTGCATGCCAAATCTCAGCACAGGTCTATGTCTGGTTGGTCGATTTCTAAAACCCTGGTTGGATAAGTGTGTCCTTTGCGGCGGCGCCAGGGTTGAGGCAGTGGAGGGTTTTGTGCGGGACAGCGGGGGGCCAGTGGGCAGGAGCAGCTGAGGGGCCGGGATGGGGGCCTGGCTGAGGGGGCCAGGTACGAGGGTTGCAGGGGTGTTTCAAAGTCAGCTCGTCTACATGTGGTAGAGTGTCATGCAGCTCTGTGCCGCAGCTCTGTGCGACGGACGTGCCGCACAGCCACGCCACGCGTTCTCTGCTGCAGCATCATCATTGAAGGTTGCTTGCTATTCATGCCGCCTCTTTGTCCCCGCAGCTCTTCACAGCCGACGCGCTGCACAGCCACTTTACGCTGCTCCCTGGGCCGCACGGCGGCGGCACCGGCGCAGCGCTGGCCGCCAGCAAGCACGGCAGGGCACTGGCTGTACTGCTGCTGGCGGCGGCGTACTGCCTGCCCCTGTGCAGCTCGTACTGCCATGAGGTGAGGTGTGTGTTGCCTTGCCTGCCTCATTTAAACACTTGCCCCACCCGCCCAGCCTACCTCCCCCCCCGCACATACCTCCCACCCCGCCTGGCGGCCAAGCAGCGCACCCTGCCTGCGCCTGCCTCTCCATCCCTGCCTGCCGCCTGTGCAGGCCTGCCGCCGGCCGCTTCCTCTGCTGCCGCCCACACCAAGCAGTCCTCACTTCTTACACGCCTGCTCTTTCTGTCCGTTTTTGGCCCCGCCATCGGCACCGCCCCAACCGTTCGCAGCATTGCAGCATTGTTCTGCCAATGACACCAACCAGGCGGCGCCTGCCATTATCTGTCTTCTGCAACCGGCCCTGCCTTGCCCCCTCCCTGGCGCCGCTGCCTGTGCAGGCCCGCCAGCGCCGGCGGTTTGCTGCCGCCTACACCAAGCGAGAGATTGACGCGTCCCACGTGGATGGCTGCTGGGATGCCCTCAGCTTCATGCTGCCGGCGCTGGTGCAGGTGCGGGCCGTCTTACAAGACTCAGCAGAGCCAACATTGCACAAGGCGGGCACCTGCCTTGGTGTGTGTGCATGTGTGCATGTGTGTTTGTGTGTGTGTTTGCGTGCTTCGTGCGCGCGTCCCGTTTGTGAAACCCTGAACTCTGTTCGTGTGCGCGCCTGGGCTGGGGGGCGGCGAGGGGCCAGGGGTCGTGCACCATGCTGGCTGGCAAACGCACACGTGTGGGTGCCAGGCAGCTGGCGGCCTGGGCTGACAGGCGCTGGTCTGAGTGGTGCTGCCGCTTGCCGCTGCATACTGCACTGCGCCGCAGGTGCTCAGTCTTTGGGTGTACTGCAGCTGAGGCCCTGGGTGTACTGCCCCACCACCCGCCAGTTGCTCCTCCTCCTACTGCCAGCCGTCAGGCGCGCCCAGCAGCCGGCAGCATGCCGCTCTCAGACAGCACGCCACGTCAGCGGCCGCCTGGGCCTGCTTGCCTTTTCCTGTCCAACATGGCGATATCAATGCAGCCATGAGGCAGCTGCCTGCTGTGCTACCTCCTATGCTGGAAAGGAAGAAGGCTGTGGCAGCCAGGGGGCTTACGCGAGTTGAGGAAGCCAGCAGGCAGCTGAGGAGGCCAGTGGCACGTGCCAGCAACCTCGGCTGCCCGTCCAACCCAAAGACCCGCCCGTCCCACCGGGCATGCCCAGTGCACCCACCTGCCAGGCAGCAGGCAGCCCATGCAAGCGTAGCCGCCACCACGGGCGCCCCAACGTTGAACCCACATCAGGGCGCGTGACAGTCTGTACCGCCTAGAATACACCGGCGCCCTCTCCACCGCTGCGTCCCTCCCTGCTGCATTTCCGACCCACTCCAAACACACACACGCACACACACACACACACACACCCAACAGCACACCTTGCACTCCCCACAGCTGCGCCCCACCCACCCCCAACCCCAGCGGCACACATGTCCAACAAAAGCGTGCGCACCCCGACCCACTTCCCACCCCCACTCCTTGCCTTCCTGTGAACGGAATGGGTGGGCCTAATGCTGCCCTTCCATTTGCCACTTGCCTGCGGCTGCATCCTGGGCACGTCTCCCACGCGCATGCGCAGCACACACTTCCGCCCTGCCCTGACCGTGCCCTTCCCAATCCTCTTCCATCCTTACCACAACTTGGGCACGTGTCCCATGCGCATGCGCAGCACACGTCCCCGCCCTGCTCTGGACCCTGCCATTTCCAATACTCTTTCCTTCCCCACAAGCCACCTCGTCAACCTCCTGCCCACGCTCGGTCCACGCCAGCGCGGCCCCGCCTCACCCATCACCCCCGCAAATCCCCAGAAAATGATCCCAAAAACGAAATCCCAAAAACCCAAAAACGAAATCCCAAATCGAGGCGATGCCCCGCCCAGGTTGAGGCAATGCCCCTAAATCTGCAACCTTGCCCACCACCACCACACGCGCGCCAGCACCTGCCCACCGACCAAACCCGATGCCCCGCAGACCACAAAATCTGGAGGAGCAACATGTTGTTGTGTCTGCCCCCTCTACCTAAGCCACCCCGTCGAGTCCCGCCTGCAGCGGCCGCCCGGCCTATGCCAGGTCGGCCCCACCTCACCCATCACCCTGCCCTCCTCACCCATCGCACTGCTCTGCACACCATCAATCTGAAGGAGCGACCTTTCCTTGTTTCTGCTCCCTCCACCCAAAGTCGCGCCCGTGGCAGCCTCCCCCCACCCATGCCACGTCCGCCCTGCCTCGCCCATCACCCATCACCCCCTCCCCCCATCAACCCAATGCACTGAGCACTACTGTTTGCGCTACAGTTTGTACTGTTGCATTTCGTGCGTGCTTCGTTCGTCGCGGTCAGATGCATGCATCTGACTGCGCAGTCATTGCAATGCAATGCATGCACGGCTGCACGTTCCACCGGCCCCTCCCTCCACCCCACACGTTGTGTGCTTGTGCAACCACTGGTGCCCGAGCCCATCCTGTCTCACTCTTGCCTGCCCACCGCATCTTCCGCCTAAGTGCCCTGGCAGGCGACACCTTCCCCTGCCCCCACAGTGTCCAGAAGAACCCCGCCCTTCCGTTGCTGCCTGCCTGCATCAGCGGTGCATCAGCTGTGTTGCCCCTCTGCCTCATGGTATCTTTCCTGTTGGCTTCCTCAACCCCACGCCCTCGGGCTGTAATCCTCATCTTCCCCTCTGCCTCGCCTTGCGCGTGTCCGGCTGATTGCCCCCGCTCACGCCGTGCACCCGCCCTGCTCCTCCCTGCGCTGCGTGTGGTCTGAAGCGTTACGTGATGTCGGCACGGTTCTGTGACAGGAGGCATGCAGGACAGCTGGGCACGATTACTGGGCACCCGGCGCGAGGGAAGGAGGAAGGGGAAACAGGGGAAGGGGCTGCGCGCGCCGGCGACACTGCTGCCTGCCCGGCCATATTGGGGGTGGGAAGGTGGGGGGGGGTGGGGGGTTGGAGGATTATTGGAAGCTCAGGAGGGAACAGTTGGAGGAGGAGGGAGGAGGGGCATTGCGGGTAGGGGACGCATGGATCGGCAGAAGAGAAGGGGTACGGTAGGCGAACGAAAGCAAGGGGAGGGGTGGCATGGGTGTGGGGGCTATCCGTGCGTGGACGGGCAACGGGGGAAGAGGTGAACCGAAGGGAGTGGAAGAGAGGCGGAAGGGTGTATGTGCTTATCCGGAAGGTACTTTGGTAAAGCAAATGTGTGCATGCTGCGGCTTGTGAGTGCGAGGCGCACGGGAGAAAACGCGGGGTGACGGGCAACAAAGGGGGCTTGTCTCTTTGAATGGGAGGGGAAGAAGGGGAAGGGTCTAACCGGCGCCATGCACGTTGGCAGCGTTCAAGCAGGGCAGCCGTCCAGTGCAGTGGGCAGCTGGCGGTGCAAGCGCGGGATGCGCACGCACAACAAGCGGTAGACGGGCCTGGGGGGCGGCGGCGGTGCATGGGTGAAGACATTTAGCAGATGAGGGAGGAATGTCAGTCAGCCGAGGATGGCCAGGGAGGCCTGCAAACGAAGGAAATGGACAGAAGAGGGAGGGGGGCTACGCTGCGGCTGGGCATGGAGGGGTGCAAAGCGGGGTGGTATGGGAAGGGTGTGGCGAGATGAGGTACGGTACTAAGGTGGTCGAGTATGGGCATCACAGCAGTACCGAGCCTGCCGCGGTTCTCATCGAGCGGCGGGCGGGGGGCGGTCAGGCAGTGCCGGGTGGTCAGGTTGGCGTCAGCCGCATCAGGGCCCGCAGGGATCGACCCCGGGGCGGTGGACGCCCAGAAGCGTACAAGGGACTGGAGTGTGCAAGCATGCATGCTAAAGGGGACTCCTGAAGGCAGGGGCACGGCAGAAAACAAAAAAAAACTGCTTGAAGTGGGGGGATATGGTTGACACTGGTGCTGCTGTGGGCTGGGCTGGGCTGGCCAGGCTGCGGGAGGCGGCCGGGCACCGTGGGCAGCACAGCGTGCAGCGCCGCCGGCCTCGGCATCAAACGGGGACCAGCTGCACCCTGGCTGTACGCACTCCTACTGTGAAGCGCCCCCGAAGCCGGCACCCGCGCGCTGCAGCAGGCGGGCGAGCAGCTCGTTGCTGGTGGGCACGCCGCCGCTGCCCTCTGGCTGGCCTGCCCCGTTGGCGGCCGCCGCCGCCGCAGCTGCCGCCATGTGCTGCTGCTGCTGCTGCTGCTGCATCAAGCTAGCCATCAGCTGGGCATGCAGCGCATTGCTGGCAATGGCTGCGGTGTCCAGAGAAGACGGAGGGGCAGCCAGGGGCGGCCGCTGCTGCGCCAGCGCGGCGGCAGCGGCAGCCGACGCCATGGCTTCTGCCAAGGGGTTTGCAGCCACGGCACTGGGCGCCCCAGCCGCCGCAGCCTGCTGCTGCATCAGCTGCTCCCGCAGCCGGGCCAGCAGCGGGTTCTGCTGCATCAGCTGGGGGAGCATGGCCTGCAGAAGGTCCTGGTGCGTCTGTGCCTGCTGCTGTGCCTGCTGGGCAGCGGCTGCTGCCACGCCAGCGTGCCGCTGCATGGCAGCTAGCGCTGCGTCCTCGGGTGTCGGCTGCGCCTCCGCCTCCGCCGCCGCTGCATCATCAGGCTCGGGCTCCGCTGCTGCCGCAGCCTCTGTGGCCTCCTCTGCCGCCGGCGACGGCGGCTGGCCTGCTACCACTGCCTCGGCTGCCGCGCGCTCCACATCAGCAGCCTCAGTTCCGTCTGCACCCGCCGCCTCTTGCTGTTGCTGCGGCTGCTGCTGCGCCTGCTGTTGCTCAGCCTCAAGCTTGCCGCCACCCTCTTGTGCAGCTGGCTCACCATCAGCCTCTTGCTTGACGGAAGCTGCTGCCACGTCAGCAGCCGCCGCCGCCTGCCCAGCCTCAGGCTGAGCCGAAGCCATGGCCGGCGATGGCGGTTGCGAGGCTTCTGTGGGTGGCGCCGCCTGCTCCTGCGCAGCCTCCACATCTGCTGCTGCAACGGCTGCATCAGGCGCTGGGGCTGCTGGGCCGTCAGGCTGCGTGTGCTGGAACTCCTGGAACTGCTGCCGCAGGCGCGCGAGCAGAGGGTCTTGCAGCAAGCGGTCCAGCCCGGGCTCGGGTCCGGCGGCGGGCGCTGCGCCCGGCGGCCCGCCTGCCTGCTGCGCCTGCTGCGCGCGCTGGAGCAGGGACGACAGCATGTCCTTGGCTGCCACAGCCATTTGGTTGGACGAAGCTGCCTGTTGCTGTGCGGCGGCCACTGCGGCTGCCTGCTGATGCGCCAAGTGCTGCTGCACTGCCTGCTGCTGCGCCACGTGCTGCTGCACTGCCTGCTGCTGCGCCAGCGCGGCGGCCGCGGCGGCCGCCGCCTCTGGTGGCAGCGCACGAAGCGCGGCTACCAGGGCTGGGTCGATGCCAGGGGCGGGGGCCGCTGCCGCACCCAGCTGCGACATGCTTGCTGCCTGGGCCACAGCTGCCTGCTGGTTCTGGCGCTGCAGCATCGCAGCCAGCAGGTCGGCAAACACATTGCCAGTGGGGGCTGCTGCAGGCGGCGCTGTGTAGCCGTGCGCAGGGGGCGGGACGGCGTAGGGTGCGGGCGGCTGTGGGGCCCAGGGCGGGGGTGCCCCTCCGCCTCCCTGCTGCTGCAGCAGCATGCGAAGCAGCTGCACGTGTGGCTCTGAACCGCCGCCAGCATAGGCGGGCCGCTGCTGCTGCCAGAGGGCAGCTGTGGGGATGGCAGGCTCGACACCTTGTGCGCTGCAGGGCAGCAAGAGGGATGGTGGGTGGGTTGAGGGACAGGCAAGAGGGCTGGGGAAAGAGCAACAAACAGCGGCAGCAGGCGGCACAGCAGCAAAATAACATGCCAGCAAGCCAGGGTGCCAGGCGGCAGGCAGGAGAGCAGCAGGCAGGCAAGCAGCAGGGAGGGACAGCAGGCAGGCCATCACACACCAGGCAAACACGCAGCAGGCAATCACGCAGCAGGCAGCCACTCACCCAGGTGCCTGCGCTCCACCCCAGCTGGGCTGCTCTCCATACCCCCCATCGTCCTCGGCAGCACCGCCGCCGCGGCCTCTGGCCGCAGAGCCGCTGCGCCCGCGCCCGCGCCCGCCACGCCCGCGGCCTCGCCCGCCGCGCCCGCCGCCGTAGCTGCCACGCCCGCCCTGGGTGCTGTACCCGGGGGCAGTGTCAATCTCCATTGGGGCGTCATGCAGCACAGCCTTGGCAGCCGCGGCCACGGCGTTGACCGCAGCCGAGCGCTGGGTGCGCGGCCGAGCCTGCAGGCAGGCAGGGCAGCAGGCGTGTGGGCAGGCAGGCAGGGCAGCAGGCGGGTGGGCAGGCAGGCAGGCGGGGCACGTCAGCACCAGTGCCAAGCTCGGCAGAGGCAGACCAGCGACAACTTGTAACAGGTGGGCAGCGTTAGACAGGTCCCACCGTTGCTGGGCAGCCAACAGTACAAGGCGGTGTGCTGGAGGAAGGGACTGATACACACAGCCAAGTGGGGTGTGACTTACCGTGCCATTGGCCTCCACTTTGGCGCGCTTGGCGGGGGCGCCGACGGGGCGCGCCTGCCGCCCCTCGCTGTCGCCGCTCTCGCTCTCATAGCTGCCACAGGGCCGGAGGGGGTGGGGGTGGGGGGAGGGGGCCAGCTGTAAGCAGGCCAGCTGTAAGCAGGCCAGCTGTAAGCAGGCCAGCTGTAAGCAGGCCAGCTGTAAGCAGCAGCAATACAGCTTCCAAAGCACCGTGGCGTGCAGCGGGCAGAGCGGGCGGTGGCCACAGCAGGCCGGTGCACGGCTGCACCCCAATGCACGCAAGCGCCACTGGACTCACTCGCTGCTGCCGCCGGCATCCGGGCCGCTGTAGCCTGCCCCGCCGCCGCCCAGCAGAGCCAGCAGAGCATCCGCTGCGTTGTCCGGATCCGCCTGCAGGGAGCACGGGAGGGAGGCGCAGAGCACCAAACAGGGTGGGGGCGGGCTGCACGTTACACAGCAGCAGCAGGGGGCAATTGCTGAATCGTCAGCGGCATTCTCTGAATCGCCCTGCTGCGGAAGTGCCGGAGGGAGGGGCAGAGCAGATGCCACTGGCGCAGAGGCGGCGAGTTGGGTGCACGGGGTAGGGCGCGAGCACAGCCAGCGAGCACAGCCAGCCCTCTCCCTTTGCCCGATCTGCCACGACGTGCCAGCCACCCATCGCGGCACCACGGCAGAGGCGCTCGCTGGCCCCAGCGGTGGTGGCGGTCAACAAGTTGGTGGCGGCCGCAGGGGTGCGCATTGCTGGTGCCGCATGCAGGGCAGCGCCCACAACACAGGCGGCAGCACCCACCTGCAGGCCGTCAGACGCGCGCACTGGTGCGCTGCTCTTCTTACGCCGCCGCCGCATGGTGGGGTCGGCATCAGCAGGCGCTGGCTGGGCACCCTGCTGCTGCTGCTGCTGCACCGTCGTGGGGATGGAGGCGGGCAGCGGGCGGGAGGAGGTGCGTTCGCTGCCGCTGCCGCCGCTGCCGCCACGCGGCCGCGTGTTGACCGCCTCAATCAGTTTCTTCCGCAGCCACAGGTTGTTGTTGGAGGACGAGCGCACGCCATAGACCCGCTGGAACATCTCCTGGAGCACGAAAAGGGGAAGACAAGGATGGGAGGGAGCGTGAGGATGGCGCTAGGCGGGCGAAGGACGGCGCCAGGCGGGCGGCTGGGGGCCAATGGGAGCAGGGCAGCGGGCAGGGTCCCTGCAGGCACACCCCCACTGCGCGGCTGCAGGTGGCAAGCATGGAGGGCAACGCCGCCGAGCTGCTTGCCATCAGCGCAGAATGGGGCCAAGCTGGTGGGTGGCAGCGAGTGCAACAGGGCAACAGCCACCCAATACCACAAGTTTGGGTGCAACCCACTTTAAAAGCCTGCCGCACGAGCCCCCGCACGCAGCAATGTGCCCCGGCCTGCTGGCTGCCGCTGAGAGCATTTTGTAACAACCGCATTTACGACCTTCTCCAACGAGGAATCAACGCCGCACCTGCAGCTCCCGCTGCGCCATCTTGTTGATGCGGCGCACAGCCTGGCGCACGTTGTCCACGCCAAAGAACCTGCGGGCACCCAGGGAGAGGGGCGTGCGATGCAACGGCTGCGTCACCAGGCGTGAGAGACAGGAGGAGTGAACAGAATCGACAGAGTGGGGGGGAAGTGCTTAGGAGCGGATATGCGCTAGGGCAGAGATGCGGGCGGGCGGAGGACAGGACGGGCGGTACAGATGGTACGGTAGTACGCAAGCTGATGTTCAAACGTTGGCATGGGGTTCATGTTGGGATGGGCGTGCGGGAAGATGGGGAACCGTGCGAGAGCAAGCTTGGGCCACAGGCACCATTCTGTTGGGCTACAGTACTGCGGACAGGATGACGTACCGACGGCTGCCCCAGCTGCGCCTTGAGTTTGTACAAGCTGGGCGGCAGCCCCCTGCAGCCCGCCACACTCCTCCGCATGCATACTGATGACCCATGTGTTTTGACACAGCCACCCCAGGCACTCCCAGCTGTCCATCCACCCACCCTCCACCGCCTGCAAACTGCCTCCCCGCGTGGCGAGCACCCACGTCAGCACCGCAGCACCAACACGAGCGCCCGCGTCAGCACCCACCTCAGCGCATTCATGCCGCGCGCCTCATCTGGCAGCTCGTGCTTCAACAGGTGGTGCCGCCGCTCCCCCTCCTGGGCATAAGGCAGGCCGGCTGCAGGGGGCCAGAAGGCGGGGCGGCAGGGCAGAGCAGGGGATCGGCGCTGCGTCGCCGCCTCCCACAGTGCCTGCCTTTGAATTTGCTGCCCACAGGCAACGCACCCTCAACAGCAGCACTGCAGCACACACGGATGCAGCACGCGGCCAGCAACAGCACAAGCGCGTCTTCTAACGAGCTGTGGCCCTCAGACGCGTAGGTCATACATGGTCGCCCCGGCAGGCCAGAACCCACAGCCGCACGCACCTAGCACAAACTCCGCATCGGGGGACGCCTCCTGCACCGGCATGCGGTGCCACTGGGCGCGCGCGCCGCCGGCCAGCGCCTCGCGCGCCACCTGCTGCTGCTGCTGCTGCTGGGCCGTAACTGCCTGCTGCTGGAGCAAGCCAAAGACAGCGGCGGCAGCCGCAGCCGCTGTCGAGGGGGGCGGCCCCGACTGCACAGGCTGCGGCTGGTAGTGCTGGTGGCTGTGGTGGTAGCCGTGCGCCGGCAGCTGCCCACCCAGTGGCTGCTGTGCCGCCCCCGTAACGGTGGGGTGGTACTGCGGCTGCGGCGGGAAGGCAGCCGCAGCGGGCGGCACTGCTGCTGCAGCGGCTGCACCAGCCGGCGCAGCCGCCGCCTCTCCTTCTGCATGCACTTGCTGCACGCGGATGCCGGGGTTCATTTCCAGCTGCACCTGACTTGGGTGCTGCGCAGCTGGGTGCTGGGCAGCCGCGGGCGCAGGGGCACCCTGCTGCCACAGCCGGCCACCGATGGCGGCACGCGCCCAGCCGGCGACGAGCGCGGCGCGACGCGCCGTCTCAGCTGCAGCGGCCGCGCCGTCTGGCGCAGGCCCAGGGGACGCAGCGCTGCTGCCGCCCGCGGCGCCCAGTGCTGCCTCTGCCTCTGCGGCGGCCGTCGCAGCGTCTGGGCACCCACCGTCCGGCGCACCAGCTGCCGCTGCCGGTGCAAGTGTTTTGCCAGCGGTGCTGGCCTCCTCCACGGCGGCTGGTTCTATGGCAGCAGCGGTTGCCAAGATGGGTGCTGCAAGTTGCGCCGCAGGGGCGGCGGCGGCTGCCGCAGCGGGCGGGCCTGAAGGCTCGTTGCTGGAGCAGGCTCGTGCCAGCGTCTCTTCAGGCAGCACCGCCGGCCTGTCGTCGGTCGCCGCAGCTTGCGGGAGCAGCGCCGCAGCTTGCGGGTGCGGCTCCACTACTGCTTCCGCAACCGGTGCGGCGGCCGTGGGCTTTGGGCTGCCGGCCGCGTAATCCGGGACCCACTCGCTGGCTCCCGCCGCCGCGGCGGGGCCTTCGCCAGGGCCTGCTCCCTCTGGACTGCTGGTCATGCGCGGCTCGTGTGATGACGTCTGCTCACCCTGCAAGGGAGTACCAGCGCAGCGGCCGCGTGAACCCAAACGCCGGCCCCTCCCAACTCCCTCCACTCAATTGTGCCCCACCCAACGCACCGCGGCCACCCTTCCGGGCACCCGTTTGCGGTGATAAGCCTGAAACAAGGCAGACGATCGGTGCACAGGCGGAGATACAACAGGTTCAGGCTGCCCATTGGGGGAAGCGAAGAAGGGACGCGGCGAGCGCCTCTGCAGGGTGCGGCCAGCCCAGCGGGCGCTGCTATCCCCCACACCGCAGCAGGTAGTGCAGGGGGATGGGCGCAGTGGGGAAATAGAGCAGCCCGAAGGGCGTGTACTTGTGCGGCCGCCCCGGGCCGCAAGCCTAGCCGCACGCACCTGCAACGTGCTTGCCGGTATGTGCCCAACGGTTGGGGGTGCTCCGGCTCGGGGAGGCCTGCGGTGGGCGCCAGTGGCGATCCTCCCGGCTGGCGCGGCACTGCGGGTGTGAGCGACCGAACGGGAATCCTTGTGCCAAAGGTGCAAGGTTGCATCACAAGCAACCGAGCGTCCCGGCGGTCTGAGCTCACGAAGCTTTGGGCAGCATGGCGCCTTCCCCATGCATGCTGGTCCTCGCCCACCCCTTGTGCGACCTATTTCCCCAAAGTTGTAAGCTTGAAATGATGATGCGGAGATGCACACGGGGGACGTGCTGCAGGCGCCACAGCGCCGTGTGTCAGGGTGGCGGTAATATGGGACAGCGAGCGCCCCATCTGGGCATTCAAGACCGTTGGCGTGCTCTGAAGAGGTGGTCACAACATTTGAGCGCTTCCTTGCTGCTCCGCCCCTTCCGGAGGCTTGGGTGGCCCCGCTCCCCCCTAGCTGCCCCCTAGACAGCGCTGAACCCTGGAGGTAAATAAGTAAAGCCTCTGGATCAGGTATGTGCATCAATCGAGACCGGCTTTGGCGTCCGGCAGGACGCGTTGGAGGGGCGGCTTCAGCCCGGCGGGAACGCGCCACGCGCCCAGCGGCGCCGCACACCCTGCCTGGCTGCTGCAGCATATCTGCACAGCAATCCCCAAAACTGATTAATGCTAGCTTACCCGCCGTTGCCAAGTTGCCCTGAATCAGACTACCTCATCCACAGAACCTACCGGTGTATTTAACCTGCTCGGGATTCATGTTCACGGCCCCGCACTGGCGGCACCGTGCGTCTGTGGCAGCGGCCTGGCTTTGGGGTTTTGTCTCTGACCCAGGCATTCTCCTGTGATTGAAACTGGGAGGGAATGAAGGGGTGAAGAAGCAGCAGCAGACGAGTTCGCCCTTGGGCGTGGGTTGAAGAAAGCAGCTCAGGTGTGGACCCTCCGTCAGGGGAGCACAGCCCAGACTCGCTGCTGTGCCGCGGCCCTACCCCTGCCAGCAGAGAGGGCCTTGTCAGCAAGCGCCCTACAGCATTTACCAGCAGGATGGCCCTCAGCTGCAGCCTTTTTACGCTGCCGCGCAGCGGCATTCGTTGCGTTACACATCGAGGCTACTGGTGGGGTGCTCAGGCTATGTGCAGGTGAGTGGGAGCTCGGGTGAGGAGCATCTGTTGCGTGGGGGTGCAAACGTGTGTGTGTGTATGGGTGTGTGGGTGGGAGGGTGGGAATGTGTAAGGCGAACCTTGGTACGAGGTGCATGAGTGGTTACAGTGGGTGAGTGATGCCAGGTAAAGGCGCGGTGCGTTATGGACATGCGGGGGTGGCGCGGAGGCATTGAGGGTGGGGTGGGGTGGGGCATGGATGCATGTGGGTGGACAGTGCTTGGTGGGAATGCAGGGTGCGGAATGGGCGTGCGTGGGGAGGTGCGGCATGTGGGGGCCGGCAAGTCTAAAGTGCAGTCTCAAGGAGTGGTTGTGGGCGTCAGCCAGTGATGAAATAATGGGTGGGGCAGGGGGGCCCGCTGCCGCCGCACGCCCAGCAGGCAGCCACTCAACTGGCCGCCGCGCACGCTGCGCGCCGCAGCATGGCATGCCGAGCGTGCCGGGTCGCAAGGGGGACCGGGGGGTGCAGGGCGCGCCGCTCAGGCCCCAAGCCTTGCTGTCCCTAGGAGGCGTGCAGCCTAGGGCTCATATGCGATGTCGATCTGGGTGAGGGGGATGCTCTTGAGGGCACCGCCCAGCACAACAGAGTCGGAGAAGCCCACGCCGCCGGACAGCTTGCACTCCTGAAGGGAGGGCAGGAGGCACGGGGGGAGCAGGTTAGCGGGGCGGGGCGAGGTCGGGAGGGTGCAGGGCGGGGCTGCAGGGCAAGGCAGGGCCAGCGGGAGCAGGAGCAGGATCGGGAGGGGGAGGGCGGGAGGGGCGGCAGGCCTGGCAGCGGCTAAGATGGCCTGGCAGAAGAGAGCCCAGGGCGCCCCAAAACGGCCCGGAACGCCCGCCCGACGACAGCCAGCCAGCCAGCCCCCAGGCCTGCCCACCTTGCCGGTCCAGACGCTGGCGCTCTTGTACTTGTGGGTGCAGGAGCCGGGGGTCTTGGTCATGACCAGCTTGGCGGGCTCGCAGACGATCTGCAGGCGGGGGAACCGAGGGTTGCATAGGTTGGATGAACAATTCATTGGGCACCGCTTGTTGGCATGGCAGGAGCGTGGCGGGCGTGCAAGGGCCCCACCCCACCGTGCAAAGGCACTGGTGCCACCTGCTTGGCCCCTTGAGCTGGGCATGCAGGCCGCTGGCCATTCCATCCCAGCCTCCCCAACCACCTCAGCCCTGTGCTGTTGGCAGGCTAGAAGCCTCACCTGCTTGGTCTTGGCCTCGAGCACGCAGACCTTGGGGGTGACGGCGATGGTGACCTGGGGGCCCACGCACTCGGCGGGCACCTTCTCAGAGGGGGTGAACCTGGGGCAGGCAGGAAGGGGTGGGGGGCAGCGGGCGGGGGGAGGTGAGCCGATGGGGTGGCTGGCGGCGGTCTCAGCGTTTCGCCTGCCCCCCGCCCAACGCTTCCCAACCCCTCCGGCCAGCGCTCCAGCCGTCAGCCCTGGCCGCCCAGCCCACTCACTCATCCTCAGTGCAGAGAACGCGTCCCACTGCTGCGCCTGCGCCCGCACAACGCCCCCAACCTCTTCTCACTGCTGCCCCCCGCCCCCGCCCAACACCCCCGCCCTCTTCCCCAGCACTCCTCTCTGCCGGCACTCCCTTCTGCCAGCGCCGGCTGCCCAGGTCGGCCGCCCAGCCCGCCCCACTCACTCCTCCTCGGTGCAGAAGGCGGACTCGATGTGGTGCATCGACTTAGTGAGGTCCTTGACGGAGCGGATGTCGGTCAGGTTCTTCACGTCGTGGCTGTCCAGGAAGTCGCCCAGGTTGCTGGAGTAGTCTGCAGGGGGGGGGGGGGGGGGGGGGGGGGGAGAGGATGGCAGCGTGATGCACGCAGGTTAGGGGCAGGTTGTTACAGGTTGTTCAGGCTGCGCGGTCCAGGAAGTCGCCCAGGTTGCTGGAGTAGTCTGCAGGTTGTTGGAACGTGAGGCAGCAGTGTCGTGAAGACTCGGTATACAGAGGGGGACAGCCGGGGAGCAGAGGGACACGTGGACGAGGGAGGGCAAAGCAGGCAGGCAGGCGGGGTGGGCGTGGGCGGCGGGCGATGGGGGAGGCGTCACACGGCGGCGCGCTGCTGCAGCGCACCACCCCCCTTTACTCGCCCAGCCCTGCAATGCGTTAAATTAAAAGAAACACCCAGGAGCTGGGCTCACCAAAGTCGCCCAGGTGGGACCAGTCGAAGCTGGAGGAGGACCAGGCCTCAGGCACCACGTCCTTCCAGCCGCCGCCCAGCAGGTCGTCAAAGAAACCCTGCACGCTCTGCACACGTGAACAGAGACAGAGGGGGACTGGGTCAGACGAAGACTGGGTAAGGCGAAGAGGGAAGAGGCAGGGGCAGGGCCCAAGCAGGTCATCAGAAGGACGGCGGAAAAGCGGTGAGGGCCGGCACACCGCTGCCGCCGCAGTCCCCGAGGCAGGCACGGTCGGGCGGCTGGCTGCCCCCAGCACGCCGCCTTGCCCTGCCTCCCCCAGCCCGCCTTGTGCTTCGGTGCAGCCTGACCCCCTGCCTCTGCCAGCTCACCGACATGCCCACGGTGTTCAGGCGGCGCTTGTGGGAGGCAGCGGCGAGCGCGTCGGCGATGGGGTGGGGGCGGCTGCTGCCGGTCTGAACCAGGTTGGACATCATAGACACAGCCTGCTCGTGGCGGTGCTGCACCTCGCCCAGCACCTTCTGGATGGACTCCACCACTGCAGAGGGGGAAGGGAGGGCGCGGCGGCGCGGCGGGAGTTACGCGGGAATGGGGGAGCAAGATTCAAGCGCGGCCGTGCCGGCGCAGGAGCCGAGCGGTCAGCTGCGGCGGCGGGGCAGTGCTCGGGGGCTGGGGCGCGGCTGGGGGGCTCCGAAGCCTGGTGCTCCCGCCCTCACACACCCCGAGGCAGGCTGGAAGCCGGCCCTCGAGGGCCCGCAGCCCTGCCCTTCGCTGGCCTCACCTTGGGTCGCGATGGCCTGGCCCGGCGACTGTGCGCGGGCGCTGAGCACCATCAGGCCCAGCAGAAGGATGCAGGCGCGCCGCATGGCTGCTGCTGCTGCTGCCGCCCGAGTGACCGAGGGAGGGGGCCTTGGGGGAGGCTGGAGGGCTGGGGCAGCCCGGCCGAGGGGGGAGCGGGAGTGAAACGAAGTGAAGATCGACGGTAGATGGGCGCACGGGCGCTCTTGAGGGCCGGAGAGCCTGCCTCGGGTGTGTGGAAGAAGGTACGCCGCCAGGCTGGCGCCGCCGCCGCTCCCCGAGGCAGCGAGGCAGGGGTGGGCTTGCGTCAGCCTCCCCCGAGGCAGGCAGCCGTGCCTGGGCACGCACTCGCAGAGAAATAAACCTTCCTTTGAGGGATTGACGAAGCCCGCTAGCTCCAGGGGAGTTACGTTTAAGGTGGCAGGGCAGGGCAAGGGCCGGCAGCCTGCCCCTCCATGATGTGGCCAGTCAGTACCCGCTTCCGTAACTGCAGTGCTCATGACAGATCTTGCCTGAATCCGCCTCCGCTCCATGCGGTTATTAGCTGCATTCAGTATCGTGCAGCATCAAGCGACAGGCTTCCACCTTCATGCAGGCTGGGCAGACGTGGCAACAACTGGTGGTGGTTGGCAGGCAGTGGTTGGTTGGCTGGAGGTTGCACGGCCCACCTGCGCATGTCGTACCGACTAGCCTCCCAGAAGACGAAGATCCGAGGAAATACTGTGGCGAGCTCTGGCTAGCTGAAGCACACAACGCGGAAGCAGGGGCAGACTGCATTTGCTAGTCGGTACAGGCTCCTGGCTGCCAGCCGCCCCATCATACTTTTAAATCGGGGGAAGTATTTAGCGATGCAACTCAATCGCACCATCTACCAAGAAGAAGAGCAGAAACGAACCAGCCAGTCCATTGGGAACACCAGCTGGGCCCACCGCTGCGCCGCGCGCGCTGCCGCCACTTCCCGCCGCTCCCGCCCGCCACGTCACCATACTGGGAGCTCTGCGCCGCGGTTCGGCGCTTCTGAGCCCGTGATCGATTGCCATATAGGCTCCGGGTGGCGTCAGGCAACAATCGGCATAACATCATGGAGGCGGTCACGAAGCCACTGGCAGTCGTCAAGGAGCTTTATGCTGCCCACTCGCCCTCGGATGGCGCGGAATTTGGCGTGAAGGAGCGTTTCTCGGCACTGATGGGCGACCCGGGGCTGGCGGGGCAGGCAAGTTTTTGAATGTGGGACATGCGCCGGATGGTTGCCCGAAGGCGCGCCTGACCGCGTGATATGGCTCCAATGCAGGTGCCCATGCTCACTGAGGACACCTCGGAGCTGCTGCCCAACCAGTGCCTCGTCCGGTTCAGGGGCATGGTGAGCGGCTCGCTTTTGCTGGCGTCATCGTGGGCTCAGCCGTGCGCAATGCAGCATGGAAGCAGATCGACGTCTTTTGGCGCGACCTTAAAGGCTCCCGGCTCGTCGCCGCTGCCGCTGCCGCCTTCCCGCCGCTGCCGCCGCCGCTGCTCGCTGCTCGCCTCTCCTGCCAGGAGCAACACTTCACAGCCTCCTCTGTGCACTGTCTGCCCAGGTGGCCGACATGCTGAACCCGGAGTACTACGTGGGCGAGTTCCAGCGGCCCGACGGCAGCTGGGTCACCGCCAAATATGCCGACCAGGTGCAGAAGCGGCTGCACCCCTCACCTGGCCTCGTTCACTGTGCCACTCTGCACGCCTGCCTGCCACTGGCTACCAGCAGCAGCCTATCTGGCGCTGCGGGCCCATTGCCTGCCTGCGGCCCTTGCCAGCGACCGCAATGCGTGCGCCCCTTGTTGGGTGCTGCCCTGCTGCCCTGCCGTTCCCCGGGTTCTGTGCTGCTGTGCTCAGCAGCGCCCTGCTGGACCATTCAGCTGGCGGGGCGATGCCTGAGCAAGCGGCCCCGCCCCGCAGCATGCTCTCTCTTCTCGTGTCTCTCAACAAACCGCTCCCCTGCTGTGCCCCTGCTGTGCCCCTGCTGGGTGCTGCAGGTGGACGATGCAGTGCCTGAGCAGGGCTCTGGCGGAGGCGCTGGGGAGAGCCGCATTTCGGAGCGCCGCCCGCTGCTGCTGGTGCCGGTGCCCGCGGAGAGCGGCTGGGTGGCAGCGCCCTGCGCCGCCGCCGCGCGCGCCTCACTGGCGGCAGTGCTGGGTGCTGGCTCCGGCGCGGGCGCTGCAGGCAAGCGGCAGCGGGAGGACGCACATGGAGAGGAGGAGGACGTCAGCATGACCCTGATGGTTTCGGATGCAACAGGGCAGACAGCGACAGCTGATGACGGGGACAGTGCGGCCAGCCGCGCGCGTCGAGCCGCCGCGGGTGGCGCCGCCGGCGGGCAGCAGCAGGAGGCGAGCAGCGGCGGTGGTGCCGGGCCGGCAGCTGCGGCGGCGCCTGGCGCCGACCTGCCTGCGGGCTGCTGCATGGCTTATGTGAGAGGGGGCCGCCTGCGGGTTGGCTCGCCTGGGGTTCGCCCATGTGTTCTGCCCTCAGTGCGCTTGCCATGAGACATGTGCTCCCTCAGTGCGCTTTTGCCATGAGACACTCACGGTTGAGTAGGTGGATGGACGCTCCAGCTGGCCGGAGGCTGAGTACTCACTTCGTTTCAAGAATCATCTGGGCCTGCAGGTGTATGATGACCAGGAGGTGAAGCTGAACGATGTGGTGGAGGTGGTGGGCGTGCTGAGGTGAGGGGTGCTTACCTTGCTCACCTTTTGCTCACCTTTTGAAGTGCATGGTGCTAGGGGCGCGGGCTGCTGGTGCGGTGGGCGTGCTGGCGTGCGCAACCAACGCACACGCATCTAAGCTTTGTTGAGGCTGTGATGCGGTCTTGAGGAACAGGTGGTGGGCGTGTGGGGCCACGGATATACCACGGGTTGGAGTGCTCCTCTGAGGGCCCGGGCTCCTCCTCCAGTGGCGCGGCAGGAGCGCCCTTGCTAACAAGCGGACCGCCGCCAGCGGGGCAGCCTTAGCGTGGGCCGAAAGCTGCTGCGCATCTGCTGACAGCGCATGTGTTTCTCCGCCTCGGCTGTGCCTGCAGCCGCGTCCCGGAGCTGGCGGCGGCGCACATGCAGCAGGCGGAGGGTGGCCAGGTGAGGCGCCGCTGCTGTGCTGCCGCCTCTGCTGCATGGTGGACGAAATCCTGGCCCCAACTCATCTCTTGTTTGCATCTAAAACAATTGAAGTAACAACCCTTGTGTTGCAATGGGCTGCAGGCTGTCTCCATGTTTGTGGACGCCATCCTGGCCTCCCACTGAACACGTGTGCTGAACAAGAGCACTACACACGTGTTGCATCCCACTGCAGGCCGTCTCCATGCTTGTGGACGACATCCTGGCCTCCCACCTGCCCACCTCCAAAGTGCCCCGCCTGCATGCCATCCTACTCAGCACAGGTGGGGGGCGGCAGGGTTGGGTGGGGGTTGGGCTTTGTAGGGGGTGAGGAGCCGGGGCAGCCTGGGTTTGCTTTGGGGATGTACACGCTCTGCGGTGTTACACGTACCGGGGGTATATACAATCAACAGCCTGGGTGGGCACTGTGTAAGCTGGGGCCATGGGCTGTGAGGGGCAGGCTGTCAGACGCTGTGTTGTGCGGGCTGCGAGGTGCGGGCTGCGAGGTGTGGGCTGTGAGGGGCAGGCTGTCTGGGTTAGGCTATGGGGTGCGAGCTGTGCGGGGCAGGCTGTGGGGGCAGGGCTGTGGGGGGCAGCGCTGCAGCGTCCGGGCGGCAGGGTGGCCAGTTGGCATGTGGATGTCATCTGGAAGCGAGGCAGGCGCGGGTGGTGCGGGCCCCCGCCATCCCCAGCAGCTGCCAACCCTGCAGCACCCTTTGCGCTGCCTGCCTGCAGAGAGTGCTGCCGCCGCGGGCGGCCCCGCGCCGGCGCTGGCGGCGGCGGCGGCGCCTGAGGCGCGTGCCCGTGCCCTGGGCTTCCTCTCAATGGTACTGGGGGGCGATGACCTGGCGGCGGAGTACCTCCTGCTGCAGCTTCTGGGCAGGTGCGCAGCTTGCAGGGCAGGGCGTTGATTCCACTGGGCTGGGGCGTTGACGGGCTCAAGAGGACTCGAGCAGACAGGGAGCCGGCTGCCGGCCCACCCTGCCGCCTGAGCGCACGCACCGCCGCCACTGACTAGCCTGCCCGCTTGCTTCCCCAGCTCTGCCGCTCCTGTCGGCCCCGTCACTGCCTGCCTGCCTGCCTGCCTGCGCCTGCAGGGTGCACCACCGCACTGCTGAGTCAGCAGTGGGCACCCTGGCGCTCAACCTTGTAGCAGAGCCCAACAGCCCGGCAGCCGCCGCGGCCGCCGCCCCCGCCGCACCACAGCAGGCGCAGCAGCAGCAGCTGTCGCCGCTTGGCGCAGCACTGGCGGCCGCGCTGCAGGCGCTGGCGCCCCGCTGCCTGGCGCTGCCGCTGTCCATTCCGGCGCTGAATGCGCGCCCCTGGTGGCCGCGGCGGGACCAGAACAGCCAGCGGCTGGTTGGCGGGCCGCTGCAGCTGGCAGGCAACACGCAGGTAGGATGGGTGGGAGCGCCTGGGCAGGTGTGGTGAACTGTGTGTGGGTGGGCGGCCCCAGGCGGGACCAGAACAGCCAGGATCCGGTCAGGGGGCCAGTCTGCAGGCACACCAATTGCACGTCTGGATGAGCTCAATGACAGCGCCGGCTGTTCCTACCCCAGTTGAACCCGCTGTCACCTTCTGCCACAGGTGCTGCTGGACGAGGCCGTGATGTCGGCGGGCACCATCAACGAAGTTGGGCTGCGCAACATGGCGGTGCGTGGTGTGGGGGAAGCGGTTGTTGAGAGGGGCAAGTTTCAGGCGGGGGTGCGCCACGGTGCCCTGGAAGGGCCTACGACTTCAAGTCCTTCGCTCATCCAGCTAAGCGCACATGCGTATGTTGGCTTCTCTGTGGCACACTCACACACACCGCCCCTCCGCCACCGCGTGGGTCCTCCTCGCAGGCCCTGCACACGCTCATGCAGCGCCAGCGCGTGGCCTACGACTTTGAGTACTTTTCGCTGGACCAGCCCTCTGACGCCCCCGTAACCGTCCTCTCCCTGGGCAAGTCCCTGCTGAAGGAGGCCGTGGGGGTGACCCTGCCCCTGCGCCCCACCGCGCCGCTGGGTGAGCACAGGGGAGCCGTGGGGTGACCCTGGGGGAGGGGGTGTTTGACGGCGTGCGGAGCGGGTGCACAGGGCGGGGAAGCGGTGCGCTGCGAGGCGGGAGGCGCGGTGGTTGCTGGTGTGCCTGCCTGCCTGCCTGCCTGCCTGCCTGCCTGCCTCTCGCAAACACACGGCTTGGTCGTTTTGCTCCCCGCCTCCCACGCCCGGATCTCCCTAGCTGATAGGGGTGCGTCTGCCTCCTCTGCTGACCTGGCGCTGACACCTTGATTTCTGCCCGCCTTTTCTGCGCACCCAACCCACCTTCCCCGCCCCCCCCTGCAGCCGACGCGGGCGCGGTGGCTGCTGCCGCCTCCTCCGCTGACCTGGCGCCCCTGCGCGCCTACCTGGCGGCCGCCCGCTGCGCCGACTTTGCCATTGGCCCAGACATGGAGGCCTTCCTGCAGCAGGGTGGGTGGGTGGCAGGCGTAGATTGATCTTCCAGGGACGGGCATTATGCTGTACACATGGTAGGGCAGGTGACTTGCCAATGGCCCAGAGCTGGGTGGCCACCCTGCAGCAGGGTGGGTGGTGGGCGCGGGTTGGTGGTGTTGGGCTGCGGGGGATACAGTCAAAAGGCGGGGCAAGGCAGGGCAGGTTTGTTGCGTTGCCATCGGCCCAGAGATGGCGGCCCTCCCTGCAGCAGGGTGGGTTGAGGGCATTTGCTGTCGGACAAGCCGTGGGCAGAGTTGCCTGGAAGCTTACTGCTGCCCTTGGCTTGATTTCGTTTCAGCTTTCCCAACCCAACACCCTCGGTATAACTGTATCCTCTCCTTGCAGAGCTGGCTGGCAGCTGACTGGCGCCCTCGGATTGGCTTTGAACCTTGTGTGTCATGTCATGTTATGTCCCCATGCAGAGCTGGCGGGTGCGCGGCAGAAGGACCGGGAGGTCACCGAGGCCACCTTCCACACCTGGATGAATGTGAGTGGGCCGAGGGCTTGCATCCTTGGTGTGCACTGGTAGCAGTGGGAGCGAGCGGGGGAGAGAATGGCAGTTGGGGTGGTCGAGGGGAGGAGGGCAACTGCCCTCCAGCAGGAGAAAGCCCGAGAGGGTGCCAGGTCAGCTCCTCCCTCCCGTGAGCCGAGGGCTCCTTCCCCTGGTGGATGAGTGGGAGGTGGGTGGTGAGGGGGAAGGATCAAGCTGGGATACAAAACCGAAGGGCTGGGAGGTCTCTCACTCCTACCTTTCTGCACATAGACGCACGACAGGAATGCTTGACATTGTCAAATCGCCTCCGTCTGCATGACGGCCCCAGCCCTGGCGCAGCCGTCTTGCGGCTGCTGGGCGCCGAGCCGGCCTGCCCACCTGCCCCTTTCCTGCTGCAACCCACGTCGCCCCTCTCTGCCCCTCTGCTGCACATTCACCTGATCACTGCAGCTGGCGCGGCTGCTGGCCCTCAGCCACGGGGAGAGCGAGCTCAGCCGGGAGCGGTGGGCCGCCATGCGGCAGCTGGAGGCGGCCCGGGCGGCCCGCATGGCACCGCAGCAGGCATAGCGCATGCGGGCGGCCCGCATGGCACCACAGCAGGCATAGCACACACGGCTGGCCTGCCGTGCACCACAGCAGCAGGCGTGAGCGGCGGCCCGCCTGGCGCCACAGCAGCAGGAGCGAGGCAGGAGGCGTGGAGCTTTCGTGGCTTTTTGAAGCGGCTCCCATGCGTGTTCTGGGAAGCCCTGGTTGCAGTGGCCTGCTGCCCCTCGTGCTCGGTCTGACTGGTTGTTGTTTGCAGCATTGTATGCCTGTCTCAATTTCTTTCATGGCGTGCCCATCTCGGCAGCAGGCTGCCGTTGGCATTGTAAGCAAACACTTGCTATGGCTGAAGCACGCACGACGAGTGAGGAGCTTCTTGGCAGCAGTTGCCAGGAGCAGCAGGTGTCAGTCCCAGTGCCAGTGCCAGTGGACGGGGCAGGACAGGGGCACCTGCATCAGCAAACTCCGGTGAAACATCTGCCCCCTCTGCCCATCTGGGGCAGTGGGGCAGTGCCGCCAGGCGGCCGACAAGCATGCAGCTTCCTGGGCTGTTGACTGCCACGCCGGGCATGCACTTGCAGGCAGCTCGCATGCCACTGGCGTGCACCCCGCCTGCTTGCGCTGCTGCACCTGGCGGGAGGCCCTGGTGGGCTGACATCCCTGTATACCGCCTGCCCAGCGAGCCATCAAGCAACCGCCCAGCGGGATCACAAGCAGACCACATTTGCGAATGTTGATCGGTGCCAGCTTTCATGCCGACAGCTGCTCCCGTGCCCTGAACACACTACTGCCAGATGGTTTGTGACTCGAGCTGGGTGCCATTTGCAAGGGTTTGGTGCGCACACAAGCACTGAAGAAGTTGCACAGGCATGCACAGTGTTGGGGGGGGTGAGGCGGTGCAGCGGCAGCACTTGGGTGCAGCGAGATCATGCTTTCCAGGGCAGCCATGCGTTGAAATGAGTTGAGGGGGCATCACACGGTCTCATCCCATCTCATCTCAGCCCACCCCCGACCCCATGAGCATTGCCATGAGCTCATCTATGACCTCCTCTGGCGCCTCCTCCCGCCCCTCAAACTGCGGGGCCAGCCACTCAACAGCCGGCGCGGCCGGCCATGGCTCCACGGGCCACGGCTCAACCGGTGGCGGGTCCACTGCTGCTGCAGACGAGTCCAGCCAGGCTGGCAAGCTGGCAGTGCCTCCATCTTGGCATCCCACTGACGCCCCTCTGGCAAAAGTGTAATCGCCGGCGCCGTCCTCCTGCGGCCAGTACGCTCCCGCCGCCGATGCCACTCCGCCGTAGCTGACTGTGCTGCTGGGCGCCGGGCTGTCGGCCCGGCTGGGTTGGCGTGACAGCTGCGCATGCGGCGTGGAGGCACCCAGAGCGCTGCCGCCGGAATCTGCCGTCGCCGGTCTGCGCCCCGCCGCCGCCGCCTCGCCATGGCTGCTGCCGCCCACATCGCTGCCCGCCGCCAATGCCAGTGCCTGGCTGTCGACATCTGCCCGCTGCTCCGCCTCTGCCGCCGCGCGCCGCTGCGACGTGGCCTGCCTCTTGAGCTGCTGCTCCGCCACCCTCGCCTCCTTTGCTAGCCGCTCCTGCTCGGCAGCACAGCACAGCGCAGCACAGCATGCGTCACCTTGTGCGCTGCGCCACAAGCCCTGCGCCCTGGGCATGCAACACCTGCCCACCTGATGCTGCACAGCATTGTGCGCTCCCGCCCAACCCAGCCCAGCACAGCGCAACGCAGCACAGCACCGCACAGCCTGCTCAGCAGCATAGCGCAGCACAGCGCACATCAACTCGGCAGCACAGCACAGCAAAGCGCCCACGGCACAGCACAGCATGGCACGGCACAGTGCAGCACAGCACGCACCTGCTCGGCAGCAAAGCTGCCTGTGCTTGAGCCGCTGCGCAGGCGGTCGGCCACCCTCATAGGAGCCTCAAAGGGCTGCTGGGTTGGCTTGCTGTATGGCTGCTGGGCTGTCTTGCTCTGCGGCTGCTGGGCTGCCTTGGGAGCGGCCGCCTGCTTGGGCGCTGGGGCACGCGGCGGGCGTGGCGGTCCAGGCGCTGCCACCGGCAGGCTGCTGGGCCGGCTCTTTTGTGCCTTGACCACGTCTGCAGCCTCGAGGGTGCCCTCTGCAGGGCAGGGGGCGGAGGGCGGGGCGGGGTAGGTGTGGGTGGGGTAGGGTAGGGTTTCACAGCAGCATCATGACAAGCAAGCGAGAGGCAGAGGGTATGTTGTTGGGAGGTGGGAGTACAGAAAGGTGAGGAAGGCAGGGTGGCTAAGCCGATGCGGCCAGGCCGGGCCAGCAGGTGAGGTGCCGGGACGCAGCGGGGAGGGGAGGTGCACAAGCAGCAAGCTTCTGAAGAGTCTGCATGTGCAGGCAGCAGCGGCAGCAGGCAGCAGCGGCACAACAGCGGCGGCGGCGCAGCAGCAGCGACGCCTTTACGGGCGACACACCCGCAGCCCCACCGCCGCAACCAGCAGCGATGCATCGGTAGCTATCTGTCTTGCACCACGGCCGCGACCAGCAGCATTCCCAAGCAAAACCAGCAACAAGTAGACCTCCCCTCCACAGTCCCATGACGCCTGCTGGCGCAGTGGACTCTTCTTGTTACTTGGCTGATCCATTAATTGACTGACTGACTGACCCACGCACCCTGGCACGCCGGGCAGGGTCTCAGCAGCTTCCACTTTTGTGGGCGCCCGTTGGAGGCCAGCAGGTCCTGGGGGCGGTCCTTGGTTACCAGCAGTACCGCCTTGAGCCCCTTGCTGGTGTGGCCCCCCAGCTTCGCCTCCATCTTCAGCAGCCGCTCCACGTGCTGCTCGGGAAGTGAAGCGGGGTGGAGGTGGGAGGAGGACGAGGAGGAGGGGGGCGGTGAGAAGTGGAAGCCTGGGCGGCGTGCCTTGAATTTTGAAATCCAGCAGTGGAAGGGGCACCTGCCGGGTGTGCCATGGCAGCAAGCGGGGGTCACCCGGGGCGGCGGGTGGGCGGCAGGTGGGCAGGTGGAGTGCAGCGAGGCGCAGCGAGGCGGCAGGTGCGGTGAAGCATGCCCACATTAAGCAACCCCGCATTCCAGCCGCTGCTGCAGGACGGGTGCTCCGGCCGGTCGACGGCAGCGCCGGGCGCAAGCGTCGCGGGCAGCAGCCAGCGCACCTCTGTTGCGCATTCAAAGTGGAAGGCCTGCTGCTTGCAATGGGTGCACACACCTGCGGTGGTGTTGTGCCAGCAGTGAGGCGGGGCAGGGCGTGTCGTGGGCAGCAGGTTGCCCAGCTGGTTGCCCCTTGCGGCACGCAAGCAAGGTGCCAGGCAGTGCCCGCTCCAATGATGGCCAGGCTGTGATGTGCATGTGCTTTCAAACATCGCCATCTAACCCCGCGGCTCCACACTCACCAACAATATGATCCTCCCCCTCTGTTACGGATTGTTTGCAGAGGCAGCACTGGCGGGAGCCGCTGTCGCCTCCGCTGCCGCTACTGGCGGTGTCTGTGTCGCCGCCGCGGGCCGCCTGCTCCACGTCCGCCTTCTTGACGCGCCCCATGAGTGCGCGAGAGGTTGTCGGCGCCAAAGGATGGCAGGAGCTGCGGCGAGCAGCGGCGGTGGGCCCGTGGCAGCTTGAAAGCGATCAAACTGGCAGCAGAGTGGTGGTGTATGATACCTGATGTCCCGAGGCGGTATAACACTCTGAAACCAGCGGCACCGAAACCAGGCGCCAAGGCCTCAGGCGCCAAGGCGAGCGCGCTGTGCCGCTACCGCCCCAGCGGCTGGTGCTGGTTTCCCTGCTATGCCAACACATTTGGTTTTTAAGTGCTACAAGATTCCGGGAGACGCAACCGCCCTGCTCTGGCGACTTAGAGTAGCATGGCTCTCAAACAAGTGGTGTTAGCAATCATGCAAGGCCACCAAGGGCGGCCCTGCTCCTTCCTCGGCACCTTGCAAGCTGGAGCATTGCCAACATTGGATTTCTGAGTGGCACACACAGGCCCCAATGGCGGGAACATTAGCACTGCAACGTTGAATGATGGTGTGTGCACGAGGAGTCCTCCCTGCTCAGTTCCATTGCTGAAACTTGTTGAGGGGTGGAGGGAGGGGCAGGGGCACACCCAGGATCTGGCGCCAAGATCCTGTGGGCAGGGTTTGGGAGGAGATCCAACCATAACTGCAGCGAGTACATAGCATCAGACCTAGGACTCCCACACTCCCTCTGCTTCTGGAAACAGTGACATCATAGTACGGCTACCTGCCGTGCTGCGCTTTTAAGTGCGCATGCAGTGAAGGTGCATCACGCGCGGTGCCGCGTGCGGCGGCGGCGGCGTGGGTGGCGGCGGGACACTCCTGAAGCTAGATGTGCGGTTACCGATCCGTGGGTCATCTCATATATATTTGAGAAGTTTGTTTGCAAGCAGGCCGTCCACGCGGCAGACTTGGGTGGTGCGTCAGCCCTGGGTGGGGCTCCGGTCCCGCCCCCGTCCAAGCCATACCCCGCCCGACACGCTGCTCCTGCTTGATTGCCACCAGTACTGCCTGGTATTTCAGCCACATGAGACCGGTCCATCTGCGCAGATGGCTTCCTGGGCGTCTCTGAATGCATCCCACTCGAAGTCATGATGCCGCCGCTGTGTGGCGCTGCCGCCGCCGCCTGCCGCCAGCAAAGCATGGAAGTGCGCCATCGCGAGCCACGCCCTGCCGCCCGCTGTCTGTCTTTCCCTCTTTCTCGGGCTCCAAATTACCTACTCCGTCCTGCAACCAAGCACTCGCAATGCAGCCGGCAGCCAGCGTCAGCAGGTCCACTAGTTTGTGCCACGCCCCAGCACCCACCCGGGTCGCCACAAGAGCGGCGCGGTGTAGCGCCCACCGCGGCGATGCACAGCCGGCCGCGCCTCCCTCAGGCGCCGCCCCGCCAGCGCTGCCCCGCCGCGCGCTGCTAGCGGGGGCCGCCGCCGCTGCAGCGGTCGCAGCCTGGGTGCCCGCGCAGAGCGCCCAGGCATTCGGCTCCGGCTTCCCCGGCTATGACATCAACATGGACGCCCGCAAGCGCGCCGCGGAGCGCAACCAGCGAGAAGTGGATGCAATGATGGAGAAGGGTGAGCACCCACGTCGGCCGGGGGCGGTTGGGCAGCGGTGTGTGTGTGTGTGTGCCCCTGCCGCATGTACGGCGCTCCCCGCCCCCTCTCCACGAGCCTTCTTGCTCACCGCCCCCCTCCCAAGTTGGCCTCCCCTCCTGCAGCCGCGGAATTCAAAGCCAAGCGGGCAGCAGAGAAGGCGGCAGCGGCGGCCAAAGCGGCAGAGGCCGCTTCGTCTCAGGCAGCACCGGCGCAGGGCCAGTAGAGGGACCAGGCGGGGCAGCAAGGTGGCGCTGCACTCAAGGCACGGTAGCTGGGCGCATCTGTAACATCACTGGCGGCATTCAGCTGTCGGCAGTGCGGTCAGGCAGTTCGGTCAGGCATGAGTATCTCGTACCCTGGCCTGCCGGTGTGGCACCAGCAACATGAGACACCCTGCCTGCCTGCAGCTGAATGCAATCCCCGGTTTCAAGAGGAATTTGTGCATTGCAGTAGTTGCCAATCAGCAACACTGTAACCTTGGCAACAGTACACAACCAGCACCCCAAGAAAGGAGCAACTCCACACGCCACCAGGAGTGAGGTGCATAGAAGTGCCGAGCTGTGCCCAGAGATGCTGCCAGCTGCCGGGGCTTGCAGGGCCACCTGCCAGGATTGGCATGCCATGTCAGCAAATTGTGCCTTGCTCCTTGATCCATGACCTGACCCATCCTTGCTGCACCTCGCTGAGAAGGGCCGGTTGCATGTCGCTTGCCATCGAGAACAGTGCATCTGGAGGGAAGTGGTGGAGGACTGGGAAATTCTGGGAATTTCAGAAAGTGTGGCACCGCTTGGCAAGGAGACAGCGCATGTTGGCATCGCAATTTGGGTTTGAGAATGTAAAGGTGAGCGACAGATGGAGAGAAAATTTGGTCTAGCGTAAGGTCAAGCGGGTCCAAAGGTGAGGGTCATACAATACTAGTGCAAAGTTCTGGTGTTTTTGGTGAGTTGTTTTTCTGTCAGGAAAGAATTTGGTGCCAGCACAATATGTTGCAGGCCGTAGATGCGAAGAAGCAGGAGCGAAAGCAAGCATGCGGTGCGGCTCCTTTGCAGGAGCAAGCGCACAGCAAGCACAGCGACACAGTTCAGACGGGGGCATGCTCAAGGCAGGGGAGGGGGCAGTGGTCAGCAGAAGCGGCGGCAACACCGCTGCAGCGGAAAGACGTGAAGGGTAGGCCAGACAGTGGGACGGGTGTGGCTGAGAAATCGAGATGAAGCGCCAGCCTGCCAGGCAGTGAGCTTCAATGGTTGGTAAACTGGCCACCAGCGGCCACGAGTGGTTGTACAGTCATGGCAAATGGGAGTAGGGCAAAGCGCGGGGTTGCAGGGATCGCAGCGCTTGGTCTAGGTGCGGATAGGCGGGCACCACCAGCACGAATCGGGAGGGAGGTGGACAGCTGTGCTTGCGCAACAGGGTTGGCACGCCGCCAGGCTAGTCTTAGCCCAGGGAGCGGATGTAGGAGGGCGCCAGCATGCCGGTCACGCTGGGCAGGAGGTCGCCGGTCACCGCGAGGTTGACGTCCAAGAATGAGGCCGGCCGGTCCAGGTCGCCCAGCCAGCGCTGAATCACCGCCACTCGGATGGCGCCTGCAGGGGGGCGGCACAGGGGCAGCGGCAGTGGGGGGGGGGGAGGTGGGGTGAGGGGGCCGGGGCAGGGGGCGGCCCGGGGCCAGGGGGGTGGGGGCGGGGTGAGGGCCGTGGCAATGAGCGGCCCAGGGCGGATGGGGGGGAGCCAGAGAGGAGGGCAGGGCCGGAGCGGGGGTTGAAAGACACAGGGCAGGGGAGGGCAGGGGAGGGCAGGGAGGGCTGGTTGGGCAGGCAGCGCCTGGGTGAGAACAAATCAAGAGGTGCCTGCAGGGGCCAGGCTGGTGCACAGGCAGGGGGTCAGGGCGAAGGGTGGTGAGGGGGCACAAGAACAGGTCAGCGGGGATTGGACAAGGTGGCAGGGAGGGCACAGGGCGGAACAGTTGGGGAGGAGGGGAAACAACGGGCTAAGAAGCGGACTGCCACGCAGCACAGGCCTGCAGGCCTTGACCGCTTGCCATGGCAGCCAGGGGTGCCTGCTGCCCTCCCCCAGACCAGCCCCAAGCATGCCACCTGCCGAGCAAGCGGCATGCACAGCGTGAGGCAGCACAACCACGCACCTGTAGTGATGACTATGCGCCCGCCGCCGCCCGGCTTGATCTGCGACTTCGCAACCTGCAACGACGGGGTGCTTCACGTGTGTTGAGGCAGACAGTTACACACGCCCAGTCGTGGCCACCCACTGACTGGCGCCGCCCGATGTCGCTCAGCTACCCTGGTTGCTGCCAACCCCATCTCTATTCAACCCACAGCGGCCGTTCCCCTACCACGCCTAGCCCCAGCTCACTTCCCCCACATTCACTCCCTCCTCACTGCACTGCCTAGCCTCGCTTCACTGCACCTCAGCTTACCCCAGCTTCCCACTACAACCCTCCCTCACGCCCTTGAAGCACCGCCCAGTCCCGCCTACCCTCACTCCCCAAGCCAGGTCCATGGTGCCTGTCACCGGCCGCCTGTTGGCGCCAGCCTGGAAGCGCCACTGGCCCCTGCTGCCGGGCTTGGGGGGCACCAGCTGCACGCCAACTTCCGTTGCGCCGCAGCGGAACAGGACGTGCCGCAGCACCACGCTGCCTGGGACCTCTGTGCCTTTGCCGTACTGCAGCACCAGGGGGGCGGGCGGGAGGGGCAAGGTGGACAGGAGAGGCGCACAGGTTTTCCAGGGACGCTGTCAGGACAGGGGCGCCTTCCATCCCATTCTCAGGTGCTTGCAAGCGAACGGTGGGACCCTTGCCGGCGGGGTCAGCAGGGAGGAGCGGGGGGCGGGGAGGTTAGGAGGCACAGAAGCTGAGCAGGCACACAGGGAGCCCTGCCATGCTGCACACCTGTGGCACGCCTTCCTGCTGCGGCGCGGCAAGCACGCACCAAAAGCCCCGCTGCTCCTTGTTCTAGCAGCCCCACCAACCTGCCGCCCCCACAGCCCCCTGCGGCCCCCTGCAACCTAGCTCCCCGGCCTTGTGGGGCCCTACCCACCTTCGCCACTACGCTGAAACCCTGGCCAGCGCTGCCCAGCAGCTCGACCCATTCCCCCGGCACGGCAGGGTAGAGCGACCGCACTCCATCGAAGCCCTGCATGCGTGGGTGGCAGCTCTGCGCAGTTGAAAAATGCGGCGCGCACGGCGAGCTGTCCCTGCAGCGCAGCGCCCGCTGCTGCTGCTGCTGCAGCCAGCCCTCATGCACGCGCTGCAGGCAGGCAGGCACACCTCTGCACTCACCCGTGTGTGCCAGCGCTGCTGCTCAGCCCCTGCCTGGCACGCACACGGCCAAAGCTATGCCGCCACGCCATAAGCCCACAGCCGACACGCAACAGGATGCAGCCAACATGCTTTCAACCCACGTGCAGTGCCTCACTTCAGCCCACTAGGAGGAAGCTGGGTGGAAGCTGGCGCCCGCACCTGGAAGTCTCCCTCCCTGTATTGGTCAAACCACACGGCTGCCAGCTTGGGCGGCCGCGGCGGCGGCGGCGCCAGCGCGGTGGCAGATGTCCACACCAGGCGCGCCGGCAGCCTCAGCCGGCCGTTTGAAATCGAGGTGAGCAGGGTGAGCGCTGCCTGGGTGCCGAATTGGCCCGCGGGGAATGTGACGGTGAGGACGGCGGTGGCGATGCCGGTCCGCTCGGCAGCCACTGCCCAGGCCGGCGGCGCTTTGCCGGCGGCGGGGGCGTTGCTGCGGATGAGGGGAAGGCAAATGTGGGGGGGCGGGAGGAGGGTGAGGAGGGGATGAGGCAGATGCAGCTGTATGTATGTAGGACACTTGTTGTAACCGCCCCCTGCCAAGGGAAGGAGGAGGCGACCGCAGTGAGGGAGGGCGGAGGGGGGTGCAGCAGCAGGAAGGCAGGTGGCCGAAAGCCAGCGGGATCGGTGGGGCAGAGGTGCGGGGCGAGGGAGGCGGGCGGGCAGGCAGGCAGCCACGAGCGCAGCCACGGTGCACATGCAGCCACGAGCGCCCTGCCCACCGCCGCTGCCGCACAGCTGCCCTGCCCCCTGCGGCCCGAGCATTTCGTACGCGTATCCTTCCTCCTTACACCCCACCGTCCGTTCCATCAGCCTCCCCCGTTCAGCCCTTCCCTCTATGCCCGCCCTCCTTACACCCCACTGTCCGTTCCAACAGCCCGCGTCCTTCTGTCCTTCCCTCCATGCCCGCCCGCCCCTCGCACCCCACCTGCGGAGGAAGGCAGTCAGTGCATCCGTGGGGGCAGGCAGCCCAATGCGCCCCTTGATGACCCGCAGCGTCAGGGCCACCTGCCGCCGTTTGGCGCCGGCGCCTCGGATGAAAGCAGAGAGGGCCTGTAGGCGGGGGAGCAGCTGGGGCGGCGGCGGCGCAACCAGAGGCCTGCAGGGGGGCAGAGGTTGGAGGCAGTGGGGAGCGTTGGTTGGGGTGGGGAGGATAAGAGTGCTCAGGGGGGGTGCCGGTCACAGAGGGGGTCAAGAGAGTTGGATGGGTGGGGGGGTGTTAACACACTCGCTAGTGACACAATAGGTTGCAGGCGGGGGGAGCACAGACCAGAGAGACCCGTTAGTGAGACGACGACATAATGCTGATACTACAGCAGGCGCAGCAGCAGCAGCACGACAGAGAGCACGCACTTTTTGTTTGGGGCCTTGGGCCGCGGTGGTGAGCGGGCGGGGCGCGGCTTGGGACGTGGTGGGGAGCGGGCCGTGCGTGGCTTGGGAGGCGGCTTTGGCAGCCTGGCGACGCCGCGTGGGGGCGGCCGCCGCCGCACATTGCCCCCTCCAACGGTGACAGGCGGGGGAGAGGGGCGAGGGCGTGATGGCGGGCGGGGCGGGGGCGCCGGGCGCCGGGCGACAGGCCGTGGTGAGGGCCGGGGAGGGAGGGGAGGCGAGGGCGGTGGCGAGGGGCGGGGAGGTGGGGAAGGGGGTGAGGGGCTGGGCGGTGGAGGCGAGGGGGATGGAGGTGGGGGTGGCGGCGAGGGGCTAGGGGGTGGAGGTGACGGGCTGGGTGGTGGTGGTGGCGGTGAGGGGCTAGGGGGTGGAGGAGGCGGGGGAGAGGGGCTGGGAGGCGGTGGGGGCGGCGAGGGGCTAGGTGGCGGGGGAGAGGGGCTGGGAGGTGGGGGTGGCGGCGAGGGGCTGGGGGGTGGAGGAGGTGGGGGAGAGGGGCTGGGAGGTGGTGGGGGCGGTGATGGGCTGGGAGGTGGAGGTGATGGGCTGGGAGGTGGTGGGGGCGGTGAGGGGCTTGGCGGTGGAGGGGAGGGGCTGGGCGGTGGTGGCGGCGGTAAGGGGCTAGGGGGTGGAGGGGGTGGAGGTGACGGGCTGGGAGGCGGGGGTGGTGGCGAGGGGCTGGGCGGCGGAGGGGATGGGCTGGGAGGTGGGGGCGGCGGCGAGGGGCTGGGCGGTGGAGGGGATGGGCTGGGCGGTGGGGGCGGTGGCGAAGGGTTGGGCGGTGGAGGTGAGGGGCTGGGGGGTGGGGGCGGCGGCGAGGGACTGGGAGGTGGAGGCGAGGGGCTGGGCGGCGGTGGGGGCGGTGAGGGGCTGGGCGGTGGGGGGGAGGGGCTTGGAGGTTCAGGGGGCGGTGGTGAGGGGGAAGGAGATGGCGGGGGTGGAGAGGGATTGGGCGGCGGCGGCGAGGGGCTGGGGGGCAGAGGGGAGGGGCTCGGAGGTGGAGGGGAGGGCGACGGCGGTGGTGGCGGCGGCGAGGGGGACGGTGGGGGCGGTGAGGGCGGCGGCGGCAGCTCAGCCGCCTGTGCTTGCAGCTGCAACAGGCGCTGTGTCACCGTCCTGCGTTTGATGGGAGTGCAGGGCAAGCAATGGTGGGCAGTTGCTGCCAATGTTGCCCTGTGACTGTTGGCTGTTGGCGGCGGCAGGACGCTGCCGGCGTCGCCCGTCAACCCCCACCTGGTGGCCCAGTGTCCCCCAGCGGCGCCCGCTGCTGTAAATCGCCCGTGATCAGCGCCAACTGCATCGGAACAAAGGCGCACGGAGTCACACCACGCGGGTTTTGCAGGTGGGTGAGTGTTGTTGGCCATTCGTTGGCAAAGTGGTCGTCCACCCGTCCACTCACCGGCCGCCGCCGCGCCTCTGCCGAGGAACCCACTTGCCATAGCGCACATCAACGCGATTTGGAGCGCCAGAGAGCACATTGTTCCGCTTTCGTATGCTTTCACAAACAACAATGCTTCCCTCGAGGCCGGAGCCTCAACAACAAAGCTTGAGGGCTGATGGAGGCATGAACAGAGGGTGGGCACCGGCACGCCCTGAAATAACTCGGCGTTGTTACCTCGTGCTTGCTGACTCAGCTCCAAAAGACCCGTACACCCGTTTCCTTGATTCACGAGCCACATCGGGAGGCCTTCCAGCCGAAGCGCATGTGCGAAACAGGAATTGGGTCTGCCGGGGCGGATGGCAGAGCGGGCCAGGAGCTGCGCCTGCCGCCGCGCTGCGCGGCACCAGTGCCTCCGCCAGGAGTGTGCCACCACCCGCCATATCAGGCGGCTCAACCAAGCAGCCATGCTCCTGGGATAATGTAACATCACGGACTGTCAAGCCTTGCACGAGGTTCGCAAGATCAATGCATCACTGAGATAATACACGTGGACATGACAACAGTGAGCGGCGCGCTACGACGGCGGCGGTCAGGGAATAGTGGCGGCATGCGGTGTTCAAATAATTGGGGGATTACGTAGGGTTCTCAGGACTAAGACTTCCGGCAGCGGGGGATGCGAGGCTGTTGGAGGAGCAGGGCAAGCCACGGCGCCAGCTGCAGCGCCGGCCGGCCCGGCGCTGGCAGCGTGGGGCTCAAACGCTGCGGGTTGCTGCTTCCTCTTCCTCCCGCTTGCCTGGCGCTGCTGCTGCTGCTGCGGCATGAGCCCAGGGGTCCAGAAGCTGCCGGGAAGCTGCCAGCAGTTGCCCCTAAGGCTGGTAGCTGATGTCCAGCTGGGTGAGCGGGATGCTCTTGAGGGCACCGCCCAGCACAACAGAGTCGGCAAAGCCAGCGCCGCCGCTGATCTTGCACTCCTGCAGCAGCAGGGGCGGCGGCAGGGGCAGTGGGTGGCGGTGAGAGCGCAACTGCAGCGCGGCCCACAACAATGCCACAAATACAGCCACAAATGCAGTCCCCATGCCCCACCCTCACCCCCACACAATCCAGGTGAGGGGCCCCTTGGCCAGCCCTCCTCACCCCCCTGCACCCCAACTGCATGCGCAGCTGCTGCCGCCGCAGCCACACCCCCTACGCCCTGCCCACCTTGCCGGCACAGCCTTGCAGCTGAACCGCACTTTTGGGTGCACGCTTTCCCCTGCCCTCCCCCAACCCAAATCGCAGAGCAGCCTCGCTCTCCCCCCGCTCTTGCCTGGCCCTGCCAGTGGACACCACAAGGCAGAGCAGCCCCCTTGCCCCCGCCTGCCGCCCTCCAGCTTCTCCCCAGCTGCCCCGCACCTTGCCGACCCAGGAGCTGGCGCTCTTGTACTTGTGGGTGCAGAAGCCGGGGGTCTTGGTCAGGACCAGCTTGGAGGGCTCGCAGACGACCTGCATGTGACGGTGGAATCAGGTTAATCTGGGGCGCCGAAAATTCACTGGCCGTCTGCTGGCCGTTCTGTTCTTGGTCGGCGCAACCTTGGAGGGCTCCACACAACATGCATGTAGCTGCTACTTTGAGATCATCACAAGGATGGTGCTGGGGTGCTCAGGTCATGTTGGTTGTGCTCTTGGTCGGCAAATAGCTGGACAGGCGCGCGCATACCCGAGGCTATGGGGCTTGGCTGCTGCTGCTGCTGCTGCTGCTGCTGCTGCTGCTGCTGCTATTATTGTTAAGATCAACCAAGCACACAGACTTTGGCGGCCTGGACTAGACCATACCAAACCACGTCACAACACCACGCCCGCGCCCACGCCCGCGCCCACCTGCTTGGTCTTGGCCTCGAGCACGCAGACCTTGGGGGTGACGGCGATGGTGACCTGGGGGCCCACGCACTCGGCGGGCACCTTCTCAGAGGGGGTGAACCTGGGGCAGGCAGGAGGGGGTGGGGGGGAGGGAGGCGGGGCCCGGTCAAGGGGCAGGAGTTCAGAAGACGGAAGTGGCCCAAGAGCTGGCGCATGGCTTCACAACACCCACTCCCCGGGCGTGTAGAAGGCGGTCTCAGCACACCTCTCTACACCACTTCTCTTAGGGCGTGCAGCAGGAATGTGCCGCCTGCCTCCACCCCCATTCCCAGCAGGCAGTTGTGAACCCCGCTCACTCCTCGGGCGTGCAGAAGGCGGTTTCGATGGCGTGCGCGCTGGCCGCCAGGTCCTTGACGCTCTTCACCGCCGTCAGGTTCTTCAGGTCGTGGCTGTCCACAAAGTCGCCCAGGTTGCTCGAGTAGTCTGCACATTGCATGGATGCAGAATGGGCACATAGCAAGAATGTGAGGGCAGGCCAAAATGCTTCACGTTGTGGCTGTCCACGAAATCTCCCGGTTGCTGGAGTAGTCTGCAGGTTGTGATAAGGGGTTGCAGTTCGGTGCACCAATACGATACACAAGACACAAGGCTCGCCAACCCTCTCCCAGGTGGGAGCGGTCAGCTGAGGGGTGGCACCCAGGCTCACCCCCACCCCGCCAGCGCTGGCCAATCGGAGCAGACATACAGAAAGCAGGAAACACAAGGCTCACCAAACTCCCCCAGGTGGGACCAGTCGAACGAGGGGTGGGCCCACGACTCGGGCACCAAATCCTTCCACCCCTTGCCCAGCATGCCGCCCAGGAAGCCCTGCACGTCCTGCAGCAGGAAATGCCAGATGGGGGAACGCAGCAGGGGTGGGGAGGTGAAGGGTGGGTGGGGGTGGGTGCTGTGAGGCCATTCAAGAAGCTCTGCGCACCTGCAAGGGAAGGGTGGTGTGTAATATGAAGGGATTTAAGGTGGATGTGTGCTTGATAGAGCACTGAATGCACGTTCGCTTGTTTGGCAGGATCTCTTAGGAATGACGCCCTGCCTTTCCCGCAGACAGCGCAGGTGGGGCCAGGGGCGGCATAGTGCGGCGGGCAGAGGGGAGGCACAGGATAGACGCAAGCAGGCGACCAGGCAGGCGGTAGGCAGGCAGGCAGGCAGGCAAAGTGCATCAAGGAACACCGGGTGCAGGGTGTGGCAGGGAGGAGGGCCGGCAAGCAGGTCAGGCAGTGGTTGGCACACCGGCAGGTGCGGGCGGACGAGCGGGCAGGCAACCCCCGAGGGGGGCCCTCTCACCAGAGAGTCCCGCAGCGACAGCAGGCGGCGGTGGGAGGTGGCAAAGGAGGAGGCCAGCTCGTCTATGAAGTGCATCTGCATACCAGGGGGTGCTAGGGCTCTGGTGGGTTGCTGACGAGACAGGACGCGCCCGTGGGTGCTGGCCGGACGTGCCTCGGGGTGCACGACGCCTGGGCGGGCGCCGCCGGCGGCGGCAACCTTGAACGGCGCATCGACTCACCAGCATGTTCTCCACTTGCTGGCCCGTGACGCCCTGCGCGCGAGCGGGGTGCGCGACGGCGCCCAGGGCCAGCAGAGCGACCAGGAAGTGCACGGCCCTCATCCTAGCGCTGTGCAATGAGTCGTGACGATGTATGCGAGCGGCGAGGTGACCGGCGGTAGGCGGGCTGAAGAGCAAAACAGACGACAACCTCGAGGCTGTCGCCCCTCAAGTGCCGCCGCCCGCACGCTGCGCTGTGCATGCCCCATGGCAATGGCTGGCCGACCTGCCCCATGGCAAGCAAGACAGCTCTGCGTCCAGCTTGTTAATTTTAAAATGGTGTTGGATTGAGAAGGTCCCCTTCAACCGCTTGCCCCTGGCAGTGCACCCCAACCGGTGCCTGCCAGCCTCCTGCTGCACTGTGCCGCACCCACCGCTCGCGCACTGGATGCCGCCAGTTGAAAAGTGGACCGCCAGGCACCTGAAGCCCGCATCTGCCCCTGAAGCTCTCGTCTACCCTGTGTGTCTTGACATCACTCGTGTGCACACATGCAGTGCTCGCTCACAGGCAGAGGGGCAGGGGCGCGCATTGGAAGGCCGACCATGGAGGACCGGCTTTGGGCTGCCATCTTGGCTGGCCTAGCCGCTGCCGCCCTTGCACGCCTGCCGTCTTGCCTGGCCGGCTCAACCGCTGCCGCCCTTGCGCGTCTGCCGCCGGATGTCGTCGGAATCAAGCAGCTTGCGGGCGCCTGCGGCCCACTCCTTGCGCGCGTCGGCCACCACTACAGCACGGCGACACGTGTGGCGCACACGCAGCACACACACACAGTCAGGTGTGCACAAGACAGCTGGTTGCGGGCGCTGGCGGCACGCAACCAGTTTGTGCGACATCAGGTGGAATTGGAGCGCACAGCACGATGTCACAAGTGAGCTGCCCAGGGGGCACCTTACACCTTACAGCGGTCGCAGCTTGCAGCGACAGCTGGCTGATTCCGCCGACAGGTCAAGCACCCACGCCAGCCCCACTCCCCCCTATACACACCGTGCAATGCACCCACCTGACTCGCTGCCCAGGAACATTTCGAACAAGCCCCGGCAGAGCCCCGCGGAGGGGATGGACACGTCAGCAACCATGGTTGCCCAGTCAGCGCGCCCCGGCCGCACCGCCACGTCCAGCGAGCCATCTGCAGGGGGAGGGCATGCATGGGGAGGGCGGCGTTGTGGGTGGGTGCATGGGTGGGTGGGAGAAAGGCAACAGTGTTCGTTTGTGTGCCCAGTCAGCATGCCCCAGCGATACCATCACGTCAGAAGTGCTGCCTGCATGGGCAGGGCAGGCGGGGACAGGGCAGGAGGGTGAGGTGAGCAACCATGTCTGGCCGGTGAGCATGCCCCTGGGCGCACAGTCAGCCACGTCTGCAAGGCAGGCAAGGGGCGGGAGGCGTGACGTGGACATCAACAAGGCGCGGGGCAGACACACATGTACAGAAGCGCCCACCTGTGTGGTGGTATGCACCATAAGATGTGTACCCCTGGCCTGCCTGCGTGTGGCAGCCCCTTTGTATGCCCACCCCCTGCCTGTGCCACCGATCCTGCCAGCGCAGCACACCGGCCGTACACGGGCAGGGCAGTACACCGCCAGTCACCTGTGCGGTACATCAGCATGATGTTGGTATCCTTGGTCAGGCTTTTGTCAAGGAAAAACTTTTTGAACTGGTCCAGGGAGGACGTGTCTGCAGGTGATAAACCGAAGGAGACAAGGGAGGTGGAGCATGTACGGGTCAAGGAAGGGGCAGGGAGGACGTGTCTGCGCGGGTTTGAAGGAAGGGGCAAGGGAGGTGGGTGGGGGCATGGGCAGGTCCAGGAACGGGCAGGGAAGGTGGGGCATGTGCCGGTCAAGGAAGGGGCAGGGAAGATGGTGCTGGGGGTGGGCAGGAAGAGTGCTGTCAGAACACAGTGGTGCACTGCAGAGGAGCCTGCCGCGGGAAGAACGAAAGAGGGGCAGGGCGGACGTGCGATGGAAAAAGGGCTCCGGCCCTGTCCAGGAACCGGCATGAAGGGAAACGGCTGGGCCCATTGTGCGAGAAAGGTTATGTTGAACTGCTCGAGGAACGGGGCACACCATGGACAGGGACGGAGAGCCACAGGCGCGCTTCAAGCGCACCACGCGGCCCTCGCCTTGACGCACATATTCAGAGAGTGCGCTCGCCCCACAGCATGCGGCCCTCGCCCCACCACAAACTGGGGGCGTGCCCTCACCTCCCATCAGCCGCATGCGGGGGGCCAGCTTGTCCTCGATTGCCTCCACAAACTGCGCGCCCTCCACGTCACGCAGCAGCTGCAACAGACAACGGATCATTTGCAGCTGGTTGATGGCATGCCTCATTCCACGGCACAAACTTGCGCCCTCCAGATCACGCAGCAGCTGCAGGCGCCTCGAAGCAGCCCACAGCCATGCGGCCAGGGCCCCCACCCCACCGCCATGGGCCCAACTCCCACCGGCACTGCCACTACCAGCAACAATGTAAGCACCCCCACCTGAATCTGCAGCGCCTTGACGCAGCCGCCATCCACCAGCGCCTGGCAGTAGTCGTCGTCGCTCTCAAAAAAGCCGCCCCTGGGTGTTTGTTCAGAATGGGTGGGGAGCACAGGCGTTGTGGGGGTGAAGGGTGAGCGGCGGGGGTTGGCCAACGGCAAGCGCCGTCCCAACGGCGAAGCAATCCCTGCTGTCTGTTCAAAGATGCACAGCAAGCAGAAAGCGACGGATGACACCTCTCTGCAGCCCCGCCAACCTGTTGCGCACGCCCAACTCCCGCGCCATCTTCTCCGCCTCGACATACAGCATGACCGTGTAAACCTTGACGCCAATGAAGGCAATCTGCGTGCACACAAGGTTGAAGCACACAGAGTGTAAGCACACACGCGTCCCGTGGTGGCAAGTTCAAGCTGTGCACCGCAGATGATGAAGGGAGCTTGCAATGTGGTGATGAGGGGGACCTATGACAGGAACACAGTGTCTGCTGGAAAACATGTGCAGTGGGGGCAAAGCCGGAGGATGCAGTGGGGAGAAAAGTTTACGGGACGATTCACATACTTGCGACGCAACAAATGCGTTGACAATTCAGTCAGGGAGGAGCTGCTGCGCGGCGGCTGGGCCACTGGCTGCGCATGTACCAGCACCCACCAAGAGACCGCCAGTCCGCCCCCACCCACCTTCTTGCTGCGGCAGCCGCCGCCCACGCAGCGCATCTCGTCTCCCAGCCACAGCTTCTGGACAAGAGGGAACTCCACACCCGATACAGACTCCTTGTAAGTGAGCATGGCGCGGGTGGTGAGGGTGCCGCTGCGCCGCCGCAGAACCCGGGTCGCCTGCTGCTGATGCTGCTGCCGCCGTGCCGGAGCTGCCAGCAGCGGGGATGAGCTGCCCAGGAAGGCAGCCGAGCCGCGGGGCACGTTGGCAGGCGCCAGGCATGCCTGCAGAAAGGGAGCGGCAGCAGAGGTTGGCAGTGGCGGTGGCGGTGGTGGTGGCAGCGGCGGCAGCGGCGGCAGAGGTGGGTGTGCGGCAGGCAGCGCGGGCTCGCTGGCATGTAACAGCAGCGATTATAAGATCGCGGAGTGGCTTCATATGCAAATGCGGGATAGAGAGGTTCGGCAGCAGCAAGCCTCACCTTGGGCCGCACGCCGGCAGCGGTAGCCATCGGCCTGCAAGATTGATGAGAGGGTTGAACAATGATTGGGAGGGTGGCACAGCAGGGCCCAGTGAGCGCAGGTGCAGGCAGCGGTGTAAGTACCTGAGCTGAGTGGTCATGTTGGTGACGGCTGGCGATCTAGATGCTGTCACACAATTGTCAACAATTACCGTGCAAACCGATCGCTTGGTTCGAGAGAACCTTTGCTGGCGTGGCGTGGCGTGCCTGCTGTGCTTGCCTGGTCTTGCATACAGGAACACGATTTGCGCCCGCCAGCACGTTTGACACTACAGAGATCAGTCAATCCACGTCTGGTGGAAGTGATCTCGGAGCCAACCGCAGGATGGCCCACCAGCGCAGTGGGCGCGACTTGCACCCCATCGGTTTTTCTGGCGGCAAGAACGAATACAGGTGCGTACCAGGCGCAAAACCGGTGCCCGCAGTGGGCGCAGACGCGCATGCGGGAGATGTTTTCCCGGTTGACTCGCGCCTGGCCCAGCCCCGTCTGCTGTGGCTGCGCTTGTGCTTGTCGGGAACGCCGCTGTGTAGCCGTTGCAGGTCTCCGGAATGCACATTTGAACCCGCCCCCGCCACCGCCGGTGCCACCGCTGCGGGGACAGCTGCACCCTGCCACGCTCGTCATTTCACACTGTTTCCCCAGCGCAGGCGGGGCGTGCGCGAGGGCAACTACGCGGAGGAGATCCTGGCGGGGGACTGCAAGGGCCGCACCGGCTCTGTGCTGGACAAAGGCGGCGCCTTCTGCGGCGAGACCACCGCCTCGGCAGCCTACACCTCGCACGGTGCGCGCTCCTGTGCCGCATTCCTTAGTACCCTTTAATGAAGTGCGGTGGTGCATGCGCGGCAGCAGGCACGCAGCAGGCACTGCCTCACCCACCGTCGCCCCCATGCTGCAGGCAAGAGCGGCGCTGAGCTGTCGGCGGCATCGCGGCGCAAGGACGTGGAGCTCAAGTATGTGAAGTACGGAAAATCTACTGTCATGCCGGAGGACAAGACGGGCTTCTGGGCGTCGACAACGCAGCTGGCATACGGTCAGCGAGGGGGCGGGGTGGGTGGCAGGGGGCGGGGTGAGAGTGCTGGCGGTGTGGCTGGTTGCTGCTTCGGGTGGCGGGCATGCGTTGCGCAAGCGGCAGCGCCTGTCTGCAGCCATGCTAGCTGGCCGGACCCTTGATGCTTGAAGAAGCGCCTGCTCACACGTAGTGCGCCCTGCCTCCCGCCCGCATGAACTTCATGAGAGGGGGCAGGGGGAGCGCCCGCACGCGGCAGCGGCAGCGACGGCAGCGGCGGCGACGGGCAGCGCCCCATCACCGCGCCCTCCAAGGTGCAGGACCTGCTGTGGGGCGCCAGCAAGTGGGACAACCGCAAGGCGAGTGGGGGGACAGCGGGCCAATGCCAGCGGCAAGGCCAGCGGCAAGGGGACGCTCCACTCCCTGAACACAGCCCGTGCTTCGCAGTGTGGGAAGAAAGTGCTGTTGAGCTCATGTGGACATCACATGTGGTGGGAGGCAATGCCAGTTCCGCTGCCCAGTTTGCTTGAAGAGGCTGTTCAGTGCAGTACTGGATGGCTGGCGCACTGCTAACCGCCAACCGCCTGCCTCCCTCCCCCCCAGCAGGTGCCTGTGAGCTCGCACGCCTACTCGCTGACCTCCGAGCGGCAGCGGCAGTTGGACCAGGAGGCGGCGGCCAGTCCGTACCGCACCGTGGAGAAGGTGCGTGTGTTGGGTGGAGGGGAAGTTGTATCAAAGCAGTGGGAGTGGGTGGTCAGGGCGGGCAGCTGCAGAAGGTGGGCAGGCACCAAGCAAGCAAGGGTGTTGGGTGGGTGCAGGCAAAGGTGAGGTGGGGGTTACCATGCAGCTCTGACGAGACAGAGTGTGCACTCTTTGACACCCGCTCACGATGCTTAGTGGAATGCCAAACGTCCACGCCCGCAGGGATGCCTTGAAGCTGCGGCGCAGGACAGCAGCGCCCGCCTGGCGGCGCGGCCGCCCATGGCGAGCCCCCACGACCCTTGCGGCGAGGAGTGAGCACAGCCGTCTGCCAAAACCTCATGCCTGTGTTGCCTTCTGGACTGTGGTAGCAGCTGGGGGCTGCTTGCTACCAAGAGTGGTTGTTGCTTCACTGATGCCAGGCGCCCACGTGCCCACTTCTCTCTTACGTTGGCCTTCCCCCTCTGAATGCAGCACCCAGACGGGGCGCAAAGCCAGCGGCGAATGCGTGTCCTTTTTTGACAAGGACTACCTGCGCATTGGGCTGCGCAAGCAAGGGAAGAAGTGAAGCGGGAGCCTGCCGGTGCCAGCACACTGTTGGAAAGGCCCAGCAGCAGCAACAGCAACACTAGCCACTGCTGCCGCTCCGCCGCAGCAACAGAAACTAGCAGCAGGAGGTGCAGGCCTTGGGGTGCGTGGGGCAACGCAGGGCTGAGGCAGCGGCGGCACTCGGGCACAACCCGGCGGCGGTTCGGCGAGCGGGGCAGCAGCAATGGTAGGGCCCCAATGCAGCAACTGCACTTCTGCCCCCACATGTAATTTTGGGAACTACATTTTCTTACACGTACTTGTCTGTGAAAACGTCAGGATGTGTGAGAAGCAGGAATACGAGGCCACAGCGATAAACAACATAGTCAGGGTGACACTTGGGCAGCAGCAGGTTGTACAGAGTTCGGCTGCCAAGGGGCACTTGCTAAGCCTTGATCTTGTCGCCGACAGCAGATGTCGCCGCGCCCCCTTGGTGCTGCAGCTGCTGCTGTGTCAGCAGCTCTAGCCGCCGCTGCTGCGCCGCCAGCCGCTGCTCAAGCAGCACTGCGCCGCGCTGCTCCTTCTCCACTTCCTCCTGCAACACACCAGGGCGGGCGGGGCGCGTTGCCGGCGAGACGAGGGCGGTGCATGACAGGGTCAGAAGCAGAGGGCTGGGCGGGGGTCCACACAGCACAGGGCGTGCCTGCCTACATGCTGCGAGCACACGCATGCACGTGACCCCAGCCTGCGCACACCCTCAGCAGCGCTCCCCAGCCTGCCTAGCAGCGCAAGCCCCGCGCCCGTCAGCCTGCCCCCAGCAACGGCAGGGCAGATCGCACCCACCTGCTTGGCGTTGAGCGCTCCCAGCAGCTGGCGCTTCTCTTGCTCTAGCGCATCCAGCAGCAGATAGATGCTGCCCGACAGCTGCAGCGCCTGCTGGCCATTCACCAGGCTGTCGGCCACCGCCGCCGCCGCCGCCGCGCCCGCACCAGCCGCCGTCGCGGCGGGCGGCGTGTACAGCGACGCGGGCAGCAGCGCTGCCAGCTCGGGAGGCAGCCCAGGCTGCTGCTGCTGCTGCTGTAGGGCCGGCAGTGCTCCTGCCTGCACGCCGTCTGCTGCTGCGTCTGCATCTGCTGCCGCCTGCTGCAGCGCCTGCTCGCTAATGAAAGTGGACACAGCAGGGCCCGCCGGCAGCGCTGGCGCGCCGAGTGGCGCCGACCCCGCTGGCGCCTCGCTCCCCACACTGCCCGCGGCGTCAGCGCCGCTGCTGCTGCTGCCGCCACGTGGCGTGGCCGCACCCGCGCTTCTGGCTGCGGCAGCCGAAGCGGCTGCCTCTGCCTGCCTCAAGCGCTGCTGCAGCTCGACATTCTGCCGCTGCACCATTTGTAGCTCCGACTCAAGTTTAGATAGCTCTTTAGAGTGCTGCTGCTGCACTTCCTGCAGCCGCCGCTCCGCTGCTGCCGCTGCCGCCGCACCCTGCTCCGCGCCCTGTGGCGTGCCGGGAGCAGCCTCCGCCGCCGCGCCGCCCTGCTGCGCGTCCTGCTGCCGCGCCTGCTGTGTCGCCTCGCCGCCAGCAGCCGCACGTGCCCCCGTCAGCTGCGCTGCCGCCAGCTGCTGCTGCACCCGTTTGACTTGGTGCTTGGCCTCTGCGCTTTCCTCCCGCAGCCGGTGCACCTCATCCAGCAGGCTGCCCCGCTCCTTGCTCACTGCCTCCAGCTGGGCCTGCACCCAAGGGCAGCAGCCAGACAGCAGCAACGGCTTGGTTGGCACAGCAAGGGGCAGACAAGGGGAGGTGCCGGGCTGCCGGGTCCTTGCTCGCAACCTCCACCCGCGGTGCCTGCCAGCGGCAGATGGAGGGAGCCAGCAGGCACGGCAGAGGCAGCGTGGAATCTTTGACAGTATTACAACAGGAGCTGCTGGGCAGCAGCAGCGGAAGCAGCAGCGGTTGCGTTGGTCGTTCACACACTGCGTGGGGCAGCAGCGCGCCCCTTGCTCCCCGGGGCTGCCCATGCGCACGCTGTGATCACGCTGTGGCGCCTCCTCCGTGACCCCACGCTGCGGTCGTGCTGTGCCTACCTGCATCGCCCGCATGACCTCCGTCGCCCCGCTGGCCTCGCTCAAGTCCTTCATGTGGCTGCTCTTCAGCTTCAGCACCTGTTCCTCAAGGCTGACCACCTCGGCAGCGAGCGACTGCAGCAGAGGGCAGGGTTGAAGACAGCAAGGGGAATCATGATGTGATGGTGATAAGGTGATGTAGGGGATGGGGAAGGAAAGACGTGTGCAAAGCAAGTGCAGCCTATACACCCACCACCGCGCACTACACTTGCCATTGCCCACCTTTGACCTGTCCTGTATCTCCTGGGCGGACAGGCGGTACGCGTCCCGCTCAGCATTGGCGGCATCCACGGCAGACACCTGCAGGCATGTGGAGGCAGGCCGGTGCACAGGTGAGGTTGAGGAGTTCGAGATGTAACCAACAAGGGAGACGTTGCGCATGCACCGCAAGCACCTGCTGTGTCGGGGACACAGAAAGGAAAGGGGGCGACGCATGACATATGAGTGGGTGGGCACGGCGGTGGGGCGGCGGGTGAGGGTGCGCCTCACCGCACAGGGCGTGCGGAACCCAAAGCCGTCAACTGGGCAGCATGCCGTCGACCCGGCGCGGCCGCTGTTGCACACAGCCTGCCAGTAGCCGCTCCCACTCTGGAGGGCCACGGCCCCGCCCAGCGCAGTACAGCTGGCGCTGCTCTGCACAGCACAACCGTGCCAGCTGGCGTACATCCTTGCACCGCGCCAAGCCATGCAAACAAGTGCACGCACACACGCGCTCACACACGCACACCAGTACACATGCCCCACCTGCATGGCAATGTGCTGCTGCAGCTCTGCAATCTGTTGCTGCAGGCCCTCCACCTCGGAGCCCTGCACACACACGCAGGGCGGGGGCACAATACACAGGGGTGGGCGCAACAGTGCCAGATGTGACAGCGGTGAGGGGAGGACAGGTGTCGGTCTGTTGCTGCAGGCCCTCTTGCGCAGGAGCCCTGCAACCACACGCAGTGAGGGCGGCAGCATCCGGCACCAGCGGACGATGAGCTGTCAGCTGAGCTTGGCAGCACACACGCCAACCCAACTGTGGGCCGGCTGAGGGTTGCAGACTGCCAGGGCTATGACTGCCGCCGCAGCTATCGGAGGCAGTGCAGAAGCGTCTGTGCGCCGATGTGACGAACAGCCACCCCACCCCAGCGCATGCTTGCCCCGATCACACCCACGCTGCCTCATCAGTGCACGCATCCCATCGCCCCTGCTTTCTAGCTGTGTATCACGCCCTCCTCCAGCGTGCATGTATGCGGCGCTGTGCTGCCCCGCCAGCGCGTGTACTGCTCCCACCTGCTCGTTGTACCGCCGCGTCATGGCCTCGTTCTCCTCTGCCAGGCTCAGCGCCAGCTTGGACTGCTGCTCCACCGCTCGCTGCACAGCAGGCACAGCGCAGCACAGCACAGCAGGGGCGAGATGGGGCGGTACAGGGAAATTCACATCAGTGACACCGCTGGCGCTCTGCACGCAGTACTGCAAGGGACGCCAGCGATGCCAGCCTGCGCGCAGAGCTTGCATGCCGAGTGGCGGTGGTTGCAAGGCCTAGCCTGGTCCCTGGGCAGCATCGGGGTCGCGCCTATTGACTTCATGCATTTCCCACTGCCACCCCGCGCGGCGACTCGGCAGCAGTAGCCAGCCACAACTCAATCACAACGGCTGCCCCACCTGCATCATGAACTTCTCCTCTGTTAGCTCGTCGATGTGCTGCTGCAGGGCCTTGAACTCCTGGGCCCTGCAGGCGGTGGAGAAGGGAGTGTGCGGGGAGCAAGGCTGGGGTCGGTCAAAGCGATGCAGGCGGTAAGACGGGAGATTGGAGGCCAAGGGACTAAGCCGGGAAACAAGGCTGCGTGAGGTAGGTCCAAGAGGTGGCGGCATAAGATTCCTGAGCCTAGAGGGCACCAAGGCCCGCGCAGGAGCCCGCAGATGTGTAAAATAAGCAGGAGAGCAGGTAAGACAACGGGGTGGCAGGAAGGTGGGCAGGTAGGGGGCGGGTGGGCAGGCAGGTGGGCTCCATGTCGAGGCACGAGGCCAATAGCCAAGCATGCAAGCACCGTCATGCCGCGCGCAGCGGCAGTTTGCGGCGGCTGCGCCTCACCACAACAGCACACAGCACACTGCGCACGTGCCCTCGGGCAGGCTGCAGCCCAGCGCAAAATGCTACAGCGCAGCACCCGCAATGCTACAGCAGCCGGCAGCCAGCACCTACCTGGAAGCGGAGCCTCCCCCAAACTTGCCCACGCTGCTGCTGCTGGGCAGGCTGCCGCCCAGAGCCCCCGCCCGCTCCCGCTCCCGCTCCGGCGGCAGCATGGAGGAGGCCGCAGAGGCGGCATCGCTGGGCTGGCGGGACAGGAGCGGCGTGGCGGTGGCAGTGCCGGCGCCGCCTGGGCCGCCCCCGCCGGCGCTGCTGACGCTCGGAGGAGGTGGCACTGCTGTTGCTGCCGAAGGCGCTGGTGCTGCCGCTGGCAAGAACGCTCCGTTGGCGTGCACGCCGTTGCCCACGGGGTCCTCAGCAGCTGCAGTGGCTGCCACGCTTGCTGTCGCCGCCAGACGGTCGTCAAAGCTGCTGCTGCTCAGGCTGGGGCTGTGCGCTGCCGCTGCCGCGGGGGGCAGTGCGCCGCTGCCTGCCCCATACAACTGTGGCGGCGCGGCACCTGCCTGTGTTGCGCTGGCTGCACCCGGCTGCTGCTTGCTGGGTGAGGCATACGTGTCTGCCAGCATGGCATAGCCAGATGCCCAGCTGCTGCTGCTGTGGACGACGGGAGCGGCTGGCGGCGCCGATCGCTCCTGCTGCCCCTGCTGCTGCTGCTGCCATGGCGGCTGCTGTGGTGGCAGCGGCCACGACGGCGGCTGGGGCTGCTGCTGCTGCCACGACGGCAGCTGGGGCTGCTGCTGCTGCCACGACGGCGGCTGGGGCTGCTGCTGCCACGACGGCGGCTGCTCCGGCGGCGGGGGCGCTGGCTGCTCTTGTTGCGGGGGCGGCGCTGTTACTGCGGGGGCCTCTGGCGGCACGAGCGGCTGGGCTGCGGGAGGCGGGGATTTGGAGGGTGACAGCCAGCTGGGCCGGCTGTCGGCTACTGCGGGCGCTCCCGAGCCGAAGAGCGCCCCGAAAGAGCCAAACAGGCCGCCCCTGCTGCCACCGCTCCTGCCTGCATCTCCTGCCTGCTGCATGGCTGCTGCTGGCTCGGGCGGGGCGGCGCCTCGATCCTCCAAGGCTGTCTGCCCAGACCCCGCCTCCAATGCCGGCGCTGCGGAAGTGGCGCCCTCGCTCGCTGTTGCTGGCGGCTTGGGCGGCGGTGGCGGCGGCGGTTCTGCCTGCGCAAGCGGTGGTGAGCTGGCGTGGGGCTGCCAGCTGTACGTAGGCATGTGGGGCGGCTCCCGGGGTTGGTAGGGAGGATGGCCGCTGTATGCCGGACCGGCGCTGTTGCTGCTGCTGTGGGTGGGCCCCAGGCCGCTGCACACGACGTCCAAGGAGCGCCGTGGCAGCGCTGGCGCGGCAGCTGTCGGCGGTGGCGGCAGCGGTGGTGGCTCTACAACCGGTGGCGGCGTGGGAAGCTGCTCCACAGGCAGATTCCGTGGCTCAGCTGCTAGACGATGCCCTTCCGACATACTAACAGGAGGCTGCGGGGCGGCAGGCGCAGCTGGCGGCGCACCCGCTGCCTGCACCGCCGGCGCCGCCACTGTGGAGCCATTGCTTTGCGGCTGCTGCTGCAAGCCCTTGGAAGCGCTGCCTGCGTTCTTTCCGGCGGCCTTCTGCCGCCGAAACTCCTCAAGCTGCACGGGGCAGGGCGGCAGCAGATCACTTGAGCGTCTAAAAGACAAGAGCACCCTTTGTACACTATCGACAATCTACAAACCCTACCTTGCGCCGTCCGGCTGCCTGCAGCTCCGCCCGGCTTGGCTGTCCGGCTGTCATCGTCTCTCAGCAGCCCAATATCTCTGTTTGGGCCCTTAGGCCGTGCATCGCTGCTTGATCAAGATAGGCGATAGCGGAGAGCCATTGTATCATTGATTGTAGCCGGCCATCGCCACCAAATGCTGGTGTTTTCTATTCCACGTCGTGCAATCGAAGGTGAAGACCTGGGGGCTCCGATCGCCGCGCTTAGCCGACATGCGAGTGTGGCAGGTCCTGCGGCAGCTGTGGAAGACCATGCTGGCGCGCCTGTTCTCCCTGCTTGGGGTGGGTCCCTTCCTGTCTTTGCGCCCTGCGCCCGCCAGCGCCTCTTACACACACCGCTTATCGCTCTGAGCTGCTGCCCCGAGCTTCAAGTGCCGCCACGACAGCTGGGTGGCGCCGCGCCGCTGCGTTGCCGCCCTCCGCCAGCACCACATGTTTGCACCGCGGCCGCCTCAACGGCCCCGTTTTCCCGCACCCGCGCTTGCAGGAGGCGAGCGGCCCCACACTCGCCCTCACCGGCATCCTGGGGCTGTCAGCTGTCTTGTACACGCTTTATCAGCTGCGGGGCGGCCCAGGTAGGATGGCACAGAGCAGCTTTTAGCGGGCTCAGTAACTTTGACTCGGCTCGTGTCATTGTCGCCCTTTAGTGCCCGCCATTCCTGGGTGGAAGGGCTTTACATTGACCCTTGTGAGTTCAATGCCACTGCCGAGGTATCAGTTGCTAATGTGCTGGACACTTGCTGCATCAATGTGTGGTTGCAGGCCGCAAGCGGGACGACCCCGCCCAGCAACAGCAGCCGTACGACCCCTCACAACCCTCCACCTCCGCAGCAGCAGCGGCGGCGCAGCCCGCCCCCGCAGCCGCTGCCACCCCAGCGACAGCTGTCGCCCGCCGGCTGCGGGGGGTGCGGCGGGTGACTGTATCGGTGCCAGGGGTGCTTCTGGAAGAAAGCAGCCCAGGAGAATTAGAGGACAGCGCCAGCGTGCGCTCCGGGGCAGCAGGTAAGCGCGGCAGGGGCCTTGCTGGTGGGCAGCTGGGGGCAGGGCAGGGTGTGGGCACATGAGGGCGGGGACGAGTGGGCGGAGGGGCAGGCAAGTGCGTACCGCCAAGGTCCGCCGCTGGGCTGAACACGCGCGGTACTCAGCCCTGTGTGCAGTGTGGCGGCTTTTCCTGCTCAGCTTGTTGTGTGATGTGGTCTGCAGTGCTGATGTGTGCCACATCGATGGCTAATCTCGATAACCTCTTCTCTCCCCTCCCCTTGGGCCTGGAAATGCTCTGGGTGCAACATGGCCGGCACGGCTGACGCGTGCCTCACATGCCACGTCAGCAACACTGCCCTTTGCGCCTCACTACCCTCCCGTGGCCCCCACACCCTCGTGCCTGCAGACCTGGTGCGCGAGATGGCCCGCACCGCTGACGTGTACCTGATGTGCCACGTCAGCGACGACATCGGGGAGGCGGTGGTGCGGGGGGCGCTGGAACACGCCGGCATCCTGGGCAGCGCGGCGGGACAGGTGGCGCCGCACAGGTGTGTGTGCCGTGGGGCCAGGGGTGTGGGGCGTGGCCCTGCCCCAGGCCATCCATTGTATGCCGTGCCGTGCTTTGCTGTGTCCCGTGCTGGGAGGTGGTTGCTCCCGAGTGCAAGCAAGCACAGGGGACACAGGGATACAAGGACTACCCACACACATTCCGCTCATTTCTTGCATTGCCTCATCAACACCCGCTCACCTTCTGTTCCATCTTCCGGGGCGGCCAGGCCCCTGTTTGTCGGCTCGCCTCGGGGCGGCTGCTGCCCGACGTGCACCGACGTGCATGGTTTGCTCCGCTTTTGTGTCTGCCCTGCCTGTGGAGTGCAGGACGCTGTTCTGTGGCACGCTGGACGGGAAGGTGTCCCTGGTGCGGCAGCTGGAGCCGGAGATGCACATTGATGGGCACGAGAAGACGGTGAGGCGGTGGACGGATGGTTGTTTGTTTGTGTGGCGTGATCAGTGGATGGGTGGCCGTCTGGCTGGATGCGAGGCAGGGCTGCTTGCTTGGATGGTGGGTGTCTGGTGGGTGTTTGGTGGCCTGTTGTCCTGGCGTGGGCCAGCACTGCGCAGCTGCCCTCGGCGCCCCTGCCGCCCTGAAGGAGTTCTGCCCTGCCTGCCGCTGCTCTCCTCCACCTCCTATGTTGGTGCGGCAACCCATCACGCCCGTGCTCCTCCACACCATGCCTCGGTGCCCCTGCCGCCTGCTCCGGTCTCCTTCCGCCGCAGGTGTCAGACCTCCAGCGTTTCGTGAAACAACTGATCCTTGTGCAGCCGCAACAGGCAGCGGGCGGCAGCAGCAGCGGCAGCAGCGCGGCGCTCGCGGCCGCAAACGTGCAGCGCGCGCCGTCGCTGGCGGCAGCGCTCGGCCTGCCCTAGGCAGCAGAGCTCCACGGCGCTCCCGCCTCTGGCTTGCAGGGCGACTGCGATGCTCCCTGATGTGTTGTGTGCCGCCTCCTTGTGTTTCCCTTTGTTCTGCTGCTTGTGTGGTCTCCCTGCTCACGCTGCTCATTGTCCCAGAGTGCAAGGTTGCGGCAGTTCTTTACTGCTGGGTGGTCGGCTGCTGGATACCATGTTGCCCTATTGTAGGGGCAGCTCTGCAGTGCTTGATCGGTTTTGAGCGTGGCGGTGGGGAGGTGATCGACCACCTGACACCCAGAGAACCTCGTTGCAAGAAGCTGGCCGTGCTGGCTGCAGCCGGGGCGACCCTCGCCATTTGATTACACCACCACACCCTCGCCAGCAAATTCACTTCCAGCGACCGCTACGGGACCCCGACTTAGACAGACGCCCTGGCTGTGGCGCTTGCTTGCTTGCGAGCGCGCCATGTCGCAGGGCCAGCCACAGGAGCCTGGTGGCAGCGCGGACGAGGCGGTTCGGTCACCACACGCAGCCCTTGTTGAGCGGGCCTGCCGCGCTGCAGCGCTCATGGAGGCAAGCCGGCTGCCCTGCCCACGACCACCCCCGGCCGCCGCTGCCAGGCGCCCTTCCCCGCCCCGCCAGCGCCGCTCTTGCGGCCTCGCATTGGGCATGCTCCGCGCTCTGCCTCTCCTTCTGCATCTGCACTTGTGATTTATTTGTGGAACCCTTTGCGTCTGTGGTCACCTGCAGGATGCCCCCAGTGATGAGGAATTCACGGATGCACAGCACACTGCCAGCGAGGACGAGGAGGGCGAGGAGCGCGTCAGCGGCCGCGCTGCAGCCCAAGCGGGTGCAGCACCCGGCGACGACGACGGCGGTGGCAGCAGCCCGGCGGTACGTGCGGCGGCGGGCGCAGTGGATGCGGCAGCTGCTGCCGCAGTGGCGGTGGAGGGGCGGGAGTGGGATCAGCACATGATTTCGCTGGCGGCGATTGCGCAGGCGCATGTGCAGGCGGGCAAGGTGAGCGGCGCGGGGCGGTGGGGGAGCTGCCTGCAGGGGCTATGCATGCGCGCAAGCAAAACCTTGCCAGGCGATAGGCGGCGGGATCAGCTGTTGAAGTGCTGCGCTCCTGGTGACGCATCTGGGCAAGGCTGTAAGCAAATGAGGCGGCTCTGGTACCAACCAAGTGTTGGTTGGTTCAAGTTTATGACTAAGCATCATGATCATGTGAACGAATTGTGTATTGCAGCTGGACAAAGCGGTGAATGAGTACAGCGACATGCTGCGCCGCAGCGGCCTGGCAGGCGCCGGCGCCGGCAGCGGCACCACTGTGTCGGCGCGCCGCCGCCACGCTGCCCTGCTGCTCGCGCGGTCGGCCGCCTATGCTGCCTTTAGCCAGCAGCTGAGGAGCATACCGGCAGCCCAGGTGGGCGCCTGGGCAGCCTGGGGGTGGAGGGGTGGGAGCCAGGGGGAAGCTGCTTGCATGCGCTTCTCTTTGTGGGTGCCGCATGCAGTGTACATCCATGCGTTGGGAAGCGCCCTGCCCGGCAGCACAGGTGGGCAGCAGAGGGTGAGAGAGCCGTGCCCTGCTGAACGAACACCCACTCCCGGCCACCCACCTGCCCACTCACTTACTCTGCCTGTGTTGTTTTCCCACGGATGTGGTTTACTTGCTGAAAGCGCCAAGAGCCGTGCTGTGCTCCCGCTGCCCCAACCCCCGGCCCCCTGTGGGCCCTCTCCGGCTGGAAAGCATGCATGCAAACAGGGGGTCCAACACATGCCTCCTTCTCGCGACCCGTGCAGAGCGAGAGCCGCGCCCTGTTTGCCCCCGACCCCTGCCACCTCGCCGCCATGGCTCTCAAGGATGCCGAAGCGGCGGCGGCCCTGGACGGGGCGAGCCCGGAGCCGCTGCTGCACAAGGTGGGTTGGGTGGGTGCGCCGCGGCCTGTTGCATTCTTCTGTACTAGTGTAGTGGTTGTCTTACGTCTTGAGTGAGGTTGGTGGCCAACTCATGCGGTGGTAGGGGAGCCCCGAGTCCGCCCCTGCTGCGCCAGGTGGCAGGCGGGCGGTGGGCAGGCGCGCTGGAATGGACAACCTTGGCCAGCCAACCAACAATGACGTGCAAAGGTCTGCTGTTTGGTTTGTGTCGCCAGCCGGGCGGCAGCAAGTGGATGGAGGTTGGATGGGGAAGCAGGGCGGCCCGTCAGCGCGGATGCCACGTCAGCAGCGGGCTGGTTGAGGGAGAGGTGCACAAGGCGGGTGGGTTGGGGACAGGCAGATTCTGGGGGGGGGAAGGGGGCAACCTCGGCGCGCCAGTTGTAGGCAAGTGTAAACGCGCGGTGCTCCCTTGGCGGCTTGCTGTGTGGCAATGCTGCGCAAGGTTGCTGGGCAGGCGCCTGGCGCGGCAGCTTGCAGAGGGAGGTTTTGGGGGAGCTGAGGAGGGCGGGCAGGTTGGCGCCATGTGGGAGGGTAGCGGGTTGGGTGTGGGCGGGCTTAGGCGGGCGTGTTGTCACCGCGGGCGGTTTGTTGGCACGGGTGCGTGTTGTTGGCAGCAGGGCGGCGGGGCGGAGCGCACCAGTGGTGGCAGGTCGGAGGCTGGGGAGTGCTGGGGCGGGCAGAGTGCACAGAGATGGGCGTGGGGATCGTGGGAGCGTATTGGCAGCAGTGGGGACGCGCTCAGGAGGGCAGCACTGCTCGGCGCCCATAGGCATGACATGCCCCCCTCCCTCCCCGCCCGCCTGCCCGCAGGGCTACTCGCTCTTCCTTCTTGAGCGCTACACAGAGGCTGAGAGCGCCTACGGGGCAGGCCTGCAGCTGCAGCCCACGCACGAGCAGCTGCAGGCGCAGTTGCGGGATCTGCAGGTGCTCGAGCTTGTGCCTTTTGCATGCCACACGACGAGTCGCATCTTTGGCCGAAATGGGTGGACGCCAGCACGAAATTGGTGCTGCTGCAGTGAAGCTGCATGTCCAACCACAGCAGTCTGTCTATTTGAATACCATTCCCCCGTGCAGGCTGCTTTGGCAGAGGGGCCCAGCGGCAGCGCGGCCGCCGACGGTGGCGGGGCTGCCGCCGGCGCCGGCGCTGCGCCTCAGGGCGCCGGCAGGTGGGTGGGGCTGCGCCTGGGAGGCGGGATGGTTGGCCGATGTGGTGTGCCTGCTGGCGGCGCTTGCATGTCACGAATGTGTAACATTGGTATCAAGCTTTTATCAACGCTTTTGTCAATGCGTAATTGTTTGTAGCTCAACATGTTGTTCGTGCAGGAAGCTGGAGCTGAGCGACGACACGGAGTGCGTGCTGTGCATGAAGCTGTTTTACGAGCCGGGTGAGGCGCACGCTGTGCCTGCTGTGCTCCCACCGCACCGTGCTCCTCCGTGCTGTGCATGGAGCTCTTGTGTGAGCGCATGAGGCAGGCAGTATGCCTGCCTGCTGTGGTGTGCTGCGCTGTGCTTCTGCTGCGCTCCTACCACCGCGCTCGGCCGTGCTGCACTGCACCGGCACCCTTGCTTGCACCGCGGCACTCTGGCTCTGCCCGCTAGGGTTTGCACGCCAGGCTCCAGCTTGCTGATGAGCGTCTGCACAGACCCCATAGCACACTATCCTGGCTGAGCACAAGTGTTTTGAGTGCCCCATCTTCCCTGCAGTCACCAAACCCAGACCCGGCCGCACCTTTTGCAAGCCCTGCTTCTCCCCACGCCGCATTTTCCCCTTCTCCCACCCCCTGCCTTCCCTGCTGCTTCTTGCAGTCACCACCCCCTGCGGCCACACCTTCTGCAAGCCCTGCTTCTCCCGCGCAATGGACCACAGCAACAAGTGCCCCCACTGCCGGACGGTGCTGCACGCGGGGCGCCAGCTGGCGGTGACCATCACGCTCAAAAGCCTGCTGGAGCGCTGCTTTCCGGGTGAGCCGCTGGGCTGGGCAGTCAGGGTGCCCCTTAATCTCCCCCAGTCAAGGCCAGGGCAGTCGGGATGCCCCCACCGTGCTCTCAGTTGAGGGCAGGTAGTCAGGGTGCCCCCACCGTGCTCCCATTTGAGGGCAGCGTAGCTATTATGGCCCCATCTGATCACTCTGTGCGCGACTCCCTTCTAAGGGTAGGAGGTACCCCCACCCGTGCATGGCCCGTATTTGAGGGTGGAGTGTAGGGTGCCGCCATGGTGCAGCCTCCTCCTCACTTGCCACTTGTAGACGGGCACGCGCATTGGCTTACATGCTGCCCCCTCCGCCCCGCCCTACATGCCCCCTTGCAGAGGAGTACGAGCAGCGTCGGCAGGAGGAGCGGGAGGCGGCGGCCGCGCTGCCCGCCGCCGACGCGCCGCTCCCCATGTTTGTGATGAGCATGCTGCTGCCGGGGGAGAAGATGGCGCTCAACATTTTCGAGCCGCGCTACCGCCTGATGGTGCGTCGCTGCATGGAGGGCAACCGCGCCTTTGGCATGGCCACCGTCAACCGCCAGCACGAGCTGTCCGAGGTGGGTGCTGTGCCGTGCTGTGCTGTGCTGAGCTGCATGGAGCTGTCCGAGGTGGGTGCTGTTCTGTGCCGTGTTGTGCCGTGCCGTGCTGTGCTGTGCTGTGCTGCTGTGCTGCCGTGCTGCATGGGAGCTGTCGGAGGTGGGTGCTGCGCCATGCTGTGCTGTGCTGAGCTGCATGGAGCTGTCGGAGGTGGGTGCTGTGCTGTGCCATGCTGTGCTGTTCTGTGCCGTGCCATGCTGTGCTGTGTGACGCTGCATGGAGGGGAACCGAGCAATCGTCATGCCTACCGTCACCCGCCCCTCCCCCTCCCACCCACCCTTCTGGGCAGGGGCCAGTGAGGCGCAGCATGCCCGCCCTCCCTCCTTCCGCCCCCGCCCTGCCTGCCTGCTTGCCTGCCTTCCCTTGCCATTCATCTCTGAACCCCTTAAATTAGGACAAAAAACCAATGGGTTATGACATGTCAAATGTCCAATCATTTTACTTATCTTTTATAGAAAACCCTTGCAGGTCACCCAGGCTGAGAAGGAGCGCCACCTGTGCCCCCGTACTGCAGGATAGGAAAGGGTGGAAGTGCACACCGTCGTGCCAACAAGCTGTACTCAATCTCTCACCCGCCCTGCAGGTGGCCTGCGAGGCGGAGATCACCGAGTGCCAGCCACTGCCCGACGGCAGGTGGGCCTGCTATTCTGTGCTATGCTGTGCTGTGCTGTGCTGTGCTGTGAAGAGCAGGGCTACGGTGTGCTGTGCTATGCTGGTCGCATGAGGTAGCCGAGTGCCACCTATTGCACGGCTGCAGGTGAGCCTGCCGTGTGGTGGTATCCGCCGCTCACACCTGTGCCTGTGCAGCTACTGTATCGAGGTGCTGGGCCTACAGCAGTTTTACTATCCACACTATCCCCCCTCCCCCACCCCCACTCTTCTGACCGTGCAGGCACTACATTGGAGTGCTGGGCTGGCGGCACTTGTTGTCACATCTCTATCCGCGCCGTGGCTAATCATACCATCAATGCTATCCATGCCAACATATCCAATCTGTAACTGGTCACCCCCCCCCCCACACACACACCATGCAGGTACTACATTGAAGTGCTGGGCCGGCGGCGCTTCCGCCCGGCAGAGACCTGGGAGCAGGTGTGGAGTTGGGGCGAGCGAGGGGAGAGGAGTAGGCACGCGTAGGGGGGAGGTGCATGGCTGGATGGTCTTGCAAGCTGGCCTGGCAGGAGGTTCCCAGTACCTCGCTGCCTTCCTCCCCGCGACACCACGCCTGCCCGCTCGCTGCAGGACGGCTACCGCGTGGCCCGCCCCGAGTACCTGTCTGACGACGCGCCGGCGGCGGGCAGCGAGGAGGCGGCGCGGCTGGCGCAGGAGGCGGGGGAGGTGGAGGCGCTGGCGGACGCGTGGCTAGAGCGGCTGCGCTCCCTGGCGCAGGTGGGCTGGCTTGGGTGCAACTGGTGCAAGTGGTGAAAAGGGGGAATCGCAGGGTGCAGTGGCAGACGCGTGGCTGTAGCGGCTGCTTGGGTTGGTGGGCTCGACATTTCACCCATCACCTGGTCAAAATAGAGAGAGGGTGGAAGCAGGGACAGATCCACGCGGCTGGAGGCGGGCAGGGCACGGAACGGGAGCTGCTTGGCTGCCGCTGATGCCGGCGCTTGGCAGTGGAGTGACCCAGGGGCCCCAACTAAACACACGCCCCTACCCACCCCCACATGATGAGCTCCTTGCCTGCACTGCATCCCTCCCTTTGTGTTTAGACCCGCCGCGGCGTGGCCGAGCTGCTGGTGCGGGCGGGGGACAAGCCGGCGCCCGCCCGCCCTGAGGCGCTCTCCTTTTGGGTGGTGAGCTAGTTATAAGAATGAATAAGTAAACAACTGCACGTTGAAGCACACTTCGTCTGCCCTCCATCTGCCCCACTCCTGTCTGGAAATATGCCTGTCAACTGCTGGCTGTTTGGCTGCCCTTCTCAGGCCCTACCCTGCCCCGCCCGGTGCCGTATGCGTGAGCAGCGCCCCACATGCTTAGGCTCGTGTGCTACGCTGTGCCCTTGTACCGCTGCGCATGCTCACACCCCTTTGCTAAACTGTGCCCGTGACCCGCTGTTTGTTGACCACCCTCTGTAGGCCAACCTGATCTGCCCCGTGCTGGATGTGGAAGCCGCCATGAAGCAGCGCTTTGTGACCACTCGCAGCACACTGGAGCGCCTGCAGGTGGGTGGGTGCCTGCGCTGGTGGGGCGCTCGTTTTGAGAAGGTCCAGGTTGGTGGGTGGATGTGCCTGCGCTGGTAGGCCGCTCTGTTTGGATGGTTGGGTGCCCTCCCTGGCACCGCATTGCACCAAGGTAGGGCGGCAGCTTGGTGGTTGCTGGTTGGCACGGCGACCGCGCCTGCAGGCGCACGGCAACCCACAGGTGTTGGGGCCACCGTGCAGTGGAGGCGTGCAGGGGGGCGGGGCTGCCACATCAGCGTGCGGGGGTCTGGAAGGCAGGTGGCCGCGGGGGTTGGGGGAGCAGCAGGCAGTTCAACTGACTGATCAGAAGACCAGGGCTTTGCAGCCGCCACTGCTGCCGTTGCTGCGCTTGCTGCCGCCGCCGAAGCTGCCACCGCTCTTGCTGCCGCTGCCGAAGCTGCCACCGCTCTTGCTGCAGCTGTCTGAGCTGCCGCTGCTTTTCCCAGGGCCGAAGCTGCCACCGCTCGTGCTGCCTTCACTGCTGGCCAATCACCCCTGACCAAGTCAGCCACCCTGCCCCCTCTGCCCGCAGACTGAGCGCCAGGTGCTGCAGCAGCTCAACTCCACCTCCTCCCAGGGCTGCTCAATCATGTGAGGTCGACCCTCTTTCTAAGAGCAGCTGCTCCGTCATGTGAGGACGCTCCTCTTTTAAGAGCAGCTGCCCCATCATGTGAGGACGCTCCTCTTTCTAAGACCTGCTGCCCCATCATGTGAGGACGCTCCTCTTTCTAAGACCTGCTGCCCCATCACGTGAGGACTGCCCGCGCAGCATGTGGCCCTTGAGAGCCGCTCACAAAGGAGGCCCTGCCAGCAGGGCTTGAATCCATCAGCACAGGAAGGCGCTTCAGGGAGAGTGTGGCCGCCATGTGAGGGCTGGCTTCCATACAGGACTGCGGGGGCGCCGTCAACAGGATGCCCCAAGAACCTTGGCTACTGTAGCAGCGGCATGAGTCCCAGCGCGCGCAAGAGAACCCTCTTGAAAGCAGCAGAGGATTCGCTTCAGGACCTGCCGAAGTTCCCCCAAATCCCACGCTGCCTGACACAGGCAGGCACTCCTTCTTATAACCTATGTATCTCCCCTGCATGTTCTTTCGCCGTCCCCCAGCGGCCCAGGCGTGGTCCCTTCCTCTGCCGGCAGTTGTACACCCCCCACCATCCTGCCCCACCCCACCCCACCCCACCCAGCTGCTGGGCGTGCCTGCGGCTCTCGCCGTGCATGCAATCCCTGTGCATTCAATTGTTGTGGCATGCCATTGCCCGTTTTCACGTCCATTTCATCCGCCCGCCGCACCGGGCTTTCTTTTCCTCCCATCCGCGCTCTCTTGCTACCTCACTTAATTCTGTCCAAGAATCCTTGCCTGCCTGTGGCCAACTCCCTCCGGTTTAGCTCCCCTCCGGTCGCTCCCCCAGGCCGCCCATTCATGCACGGATAGTTGTATTCTGGAGGCCTCCTCTCTGTGCACAAGTGCCCCACCTGCACCCAGCCCAGCTGTCCCTCAATCGTTCGTGCCCCGCCGGCGGGGCCAGAAGCCACTGCACACCCCCGCACCCTGACCGCTGCAGAGCGCTGTGCCTATGTAAGTGTAGAACAGTGCTTGTGACAGCAGGCATGGCGTGGTGAGAGTGGTCAGGCAGACAGTGGGATGAAGCTGTTGGTAAAGTTCTGCATGGCGGGGGAGGTGGAACGGGTGTGGCACGATTGCCAATGGTTGAGCGACCGCATCCCGCTACCATCACCTGGGTCTTGCCTGGCGGAGAACGAGAAGCATGGGCTTGGGTCCAGGAAAACCACAGGAAGGGAGCGGGCGCCCAAGGCAGGGGTCCCCTCTCCTGCCTGCCGGCAGTGCCCCCTGTGCCTGCAACCCGCCCTGTGCGCGCCCCACCGCCGCCGTCTGACCAAGGCTACCCCGCGCCCCTGCCCCCAAGCCTGTTGCCGCAGTTGCCTTGCCCTGCCACCTTGTGGCGCTCCGCATGAATGTCTGACAGCAAGTTGGAGGGGCTCAGGTGATCGATCAAGCACAGAACCCGGGGCCGAGGTGCTCACGCTTTGTGCGTGTGCCATGAGGCCCCATTATTGTAAGGCCAGGTTACCTTCCCATCAGGCGGCAGGTTGATGGCACATCCAGTACCTGCCTGATGCGCCTTGTGGCGGCTCTTCTCGCCTTCCCTGGCAGTACAGGTGCCATTGGCCTTGTGTGCTAGGCAAACCCACGACGCTAGCCCCTCGCCCGGGAAGGGCGGCGCAGGCCGCGGGCTGACGGACCAGGAGGCGCATGGACCAACTGTTTGCGGCCATTCAGCAACAGCAGCAGACGACCTCCGAGGCAGCGGAGGGGCAGGCCGGCTCACGAGGGCAGCAGCAGCAGGAGCAGAGGGCAGGCGGCGGCCCCGCCACGGGCGCTGGCAACCCGCCCGGGCACAGCGGCACCCCTCCTTTAGCCCCTCCATCCATGCCCCTCTCTCCCGCCGCCGCCACATCTGGGCACCTTGAGCCAACCATGTCCCAGGGATCTCCTGATCTTGGCTCCCATGTGCCAGATACCGAGGCAGCACCCGCAGCGGAGGCGCCCGCACGGCGTGCCCTGCCGCGCCTGCTCTCCGTGCCGGTGCCTCCCCACAGCCAGCCGCCGCAGCCGCCGCTGCAGCAGCCTCTGTCTCCGCCGGCCAGCCAGCAGGCAGGCAGCCAGGCACCCTTCAGCCAGCAGCAGGCAGGAGGGGAAGCGCAGCCGGCAGGTGCCAAGGGCCTACTACCGCTAAAACGGGGGCGCGTTGAGGGGCCCTCAGCAGCAGAGGCAGCCGCGGGCACCGGAGCACCCTCTCGAACGCGCCTGAAGCAGCAGCTGCTGCATCCTGAGCAGAGTGCAGCACTGGGGGCCGCTGCTGCAGTGGCGGCGGCGGGTGGGCGTGCCGAACCAGCGGCGCGCGCACGGCGCAACCTTCCCGCTGTGTTTCCCTCCGTGCCAGTCATTGACAACCTTGGGCAGTTGAATCAGGTGGGCAGGTGGCACGCTGGTGCCGAGACGTGATCCAGGGTTCACACAGCTGCCTCTTGACTTGCGTTCTGAGTCAGCAGTGGGGGACTGGCTGCCCAGGGTGCCTGCCCGACTCCCCAAAGGTACCGCGCGAATGGCTCCAACCTGCCCCCTGGTACCGATGCATAACCTCAATCTGCCTGCCCTCAACCCGCCTGCAGGTGATAGGGGAGGGGCCAGGAGTCGCCACTGGGGAGAGCCACCCCGCACACCCCTGCCGCTATGCCATGGTGTCACTCGACATGCTGCAGGCGCTACACAGGCAAGGGAGGGAGGGAGAGAGGGGTGCCGCCCCTTGTGCACTGGAGGGGTGCTGCCTGGGACACTGCTTGCTTTCGTGCTCTTCCTGCCTGGCTATCAACTTGGTTGAACCTAGCAGGAACTGCCCGGTCAGCTGCCCAGGTAAGGACCTGCTCGCCAGTTGTGTCCTAGTAAGCCCCGCCTGCCCGCCTGCCTGCCTACCTGCCTGTCTGCCTTCTTCTCAACATCTCAGGTATGGGCTCTGTTTCCAGCTGTGGCCTGCTTTGTTTGTCAGCCCAGGGAATTGTGCATGCCCGTGGCCACCCCACCCATTCGCCCTGCTTGCCTGCCCGCCCTCCTGGCTGGCCAGGCTTGGGCTCATAATTTGCCGTGGGCTTACCCCGCCCGAGCGTCCATGTTTACCCGGCCGCCTGCCTGCCCGTGTGCCACGCTCCCCTGGCCTTCCTGCCGTGCACCACATCCAGGCATCTCCCTGGGCAAACCTGTGCTGCCTTCTTCAGCTGTCACATGTCCCCTCGCTTTCTCCCACTCCCGCCCCCTTGCTTGCTGCAGGGCCGCCATTTTTGCGATCCACGAGGCTCGGGCTGACCTGGCGCGCCAGCTGCTGGCGCCCCCACACGCTGCCGCAACCACAGCAGCGGCCGCAGCACCCGCGCCGGCGCCGGTGCCGGCGCCGGCGCCAGCTGCCGCGCCCTCTCAGCACCCCCCCAGCAGCAGCACCCCCGTGCTGAGCGGCAGCCAGGCGGGCCAGATAATGCAGCAGGCAGCAAAGATGTACAGGGCGGCCCGGTCTGTGGGTGCTGCATCGCCGCCTGCGGCAGCGTTTGCCATCTCACCAGCCATGTCGCCGCGCGTCACCCAGCAGCAAGCGGGGTCGCCACGCTACAGCCAACACCCGCAGCAGCAGCAGCAGCAGCAGCAGCAGTGGTCGCCACAGCAGGAGCAGCACTACCAGCAGCAGCAGCCACAACAGCAGCAGCCGCCGCAACGGCAGCAGCAGCAGCCGCAGCGGCAGCTGCATTTCCAGCCCCCCCAACACCCCCAGCAGCATTTCCAGCAGCCTCCGCACCAGCTTCCGCACCAGCTTCCTCACCAGCCTCTGCCGCAGGAGCCGTACCAGGAGCCGTACCAGGAGCCGTACCAGGAGCCGTACCAGGCGCCGTACCAGGCGCCGGCCCAGTCTCTGCAGGTGCTTCTCGCGCCGCCGCCCTCTCCGGCATCAACCTCACACGGCCCCTCTGCTGCCAGGGCGGCAGCGGCGGCGGCAGCAGCGGCAGCAGAGGCCCCGCCCCACCCGCAGCCCCCGCTGGGCCAGCCCCCGCCTGGTTTGGCCATGCAGCCGCAAGCGGCCCTGCTGCTGCCGCACCAGTGGATGCCTCTCGGCATGCACGGCTGGCCGCCCGTGGGTGCGGTCGCGCTGCAGCTGCCGGCGCCGGCGCCGGCGCCGCAGCCTGCCTCGCCACAGCCGCAGGTCAGCATGGACACCGCCCTGGCGCTGTTTGCGCTGCTGCAGCAGCAGGCAGGGGAGCAGGCGCAGCAGGAGTACGAGGAGGGTGAGCCATCAGGGGCGGCAGAGGCTGAGGCAGAGGCAGAGGCAGCAGCAGCAGCAGCAGCAGCAGCAGCAGAGCCCAGCAGCACGGAGAGCTGGCACCAGCGGCAGCAGCTGCAACAGCAGGTGCAGATGCAGCAAGTGCAGATGCACCAGCAGCAGCTGCAGCACCAGGCGCAGCAGCTAGCGCAGCAAGCGCAGCAGCCCCGCCAACACCGCCATCACCACCACCGCCACCACCATCACCAGCAGCAGCAGCAACAGCAGCAGCAGCCGCCGCCGCCGCAGGGGGAGTAAGTTGCCCAGGCGGCACTCTTTTAGGCCTGCCTACTCTGAAACGCCCTTCTGCTTTCAATATCGTGCCCCCCCCCCACCTTTGTCTGAGCTGTTACCTTTTTTCCGTGGGCAGCCAATCCTGCTCTGCCCCTGCACTCCTCCTGCCCCTCTTCGGCTTGCCTGTGCAGGCTTGCCTGTGCAGAGGGTATCCTTTGTCCTGCCTGTGGTGCTGTTTCCCACTCTGCCCGCCCTGGTTGTGGACGTGTGCTGCCTCACAACTAGCCCCTAGCTTCAGCGCAGACTCTCTACTCGAACCACAAACCTCTGCGCACTGCTTTTTCTTGTTCAACCCACTGCGTGTGCCCCTCCCGTGTTAGCTAGCTGTAGCGAGCGCGTGCCCCAGCAATGCAAATGCCCTGCACCAAGTGCACCAACCATGCATGCACTGCTTTTACTAGCGAGGTCCCACCTGTGTCTCCTGCCCTCTTGACCACCCGTGCCGCCTTGCGAGTGTTGCAGCCTGCCTCCTGTTTCGCTGTCTCTCCCCGTAAGGAACTTTCCTCCCGGCCCCTGACAAACAACCACCAGCTGGCGGCCCCACCCATCATGCCCTCCCAAGGCCCTCTATCCTTTCGCCCTTGCTTGAGCCTGCCACGCTGTGCACTGTGCCAACTGCGTCTGTTTTCATACCAAGTTCCTCGTTCTTGTTTACCGGACCGGTCTGGTAACGCCTTGCAGAACACGCTGCTGATCAATGAAAGGGGTCAGGAAGGATGGAGCATGGGCAGTGCACATGGGGTCAGCTGCAGGGGAGGGCTGAGCAAGCCCGTCCAGCCAAGCGCATGCCGTACATGTTGTGAGAGGTGTCACTCTCTGGGACTTGTTGTGGGAGGCACTGGTGCCCCGACTCTGCCTGATTTTTTATTTGATAAGAGACGCTTGAAGGCATCGGCTGACGCTCCCCTGACGCTCCCCGCTCCCCTGAGTCAGGGGCCCTGACGGCTGACGCTCCCTGACGCCACGTCGGCAGCCTTTCCTCCCGCTGAGCCTCGCTCCCGCAGGGCGCATTCATCGCAATCGCACTACTCATACATTGGAAGACGCGAACAGCTGGCGAGGCGGGGTCCATTAGCTTGCACTGGTGCTGGGCAGCAGGAGAGCAGAATGACGACGCCAGAGGAGGCGGCGGTCGCCAACATGGAGCATCAGCCGGTTGATGGAGAGCAGCCACAAGATGGGGAGCAGGTGCGGCGAAGGGCCAGCTCACATGTGTTTGGGAGTGCCGCTGGCGTTTGCAGCGGCGTGCCCGCGCCCTGATGGCCAGATTATTGAATTGACATTTTACTTTGAACCCGCGCGGACGGGCCTGTTTTGCCGCTGCCGCCGCCGCCTGCCTGCCGCCGCTGCTGCCCACGCGAATGCTCCCTGCCCTCTGGCCCCTTGCATGTCCCGCTGGGCAGGTCATCACTCCCTGGGACGTGACAGGTGGCGCCGATGGAAAGATTGACTACAACAAGCTGGTGGCACAGGTGCGGTGTTGGGCTGTGGCAGCACCCAGCACCCGCGGCATACCTGGCCCAGCACAGCGTGCACCCACGCTCCCAGCCCTTGCTGTCTGGTGCGTGCTGCTAGGTCTCAGGTGCGCCTTTTGGAGGCAGACCCCTGTAGGCTATAACACCACATGAGCCGTCCTGTCCCGTCCCACCGGCCGCCCGCCCCCCCGCCCTGCCCCACGGCCGCCCGGCGCAGCTCAGCTCACAACTTGGGATGGCAAAGTCACATGTTGACATCTCTTCTTCCACCTGCGTACCTGCAGTTTGGCTGCCAGTCGATAGACAGCTCGTTGATTGAGCGGATAGAGCGGCTGACGGGGCGCCCCGCGCACCCCTTCCTCAAGCGCGGCATCTTCTTTGCGCACAGGTGCGCTGCACTTCTGTGGTTGTGTGCATGCTGGGGCACTGCGCTTGCGCTGCTGCGCACGCCTGTCTTCTGCACGACATGTTATTTCACACAGGTTCGCTGAGCTGGCTGGCTGCGCGCTGCTGAGCTGGCGTGCTTCCGTGGCATGCCTCTCTGCTGCATGGGTGGTGCCTGCAGGCAGACGGGGGCGGCGCCGGATGCGTCTGCTCGTGCCATGACTGCGTGCCCATGCTGTGCATGATGTGTGTGTGCTGTGTGTGCTGTGGTTGCCTGCAGGGATTTGAAGGAGGTGCTGGATGCGTATGAGCGGGGGGAGCCTTTCTACCTCTACACCGGCCGGGTGCGTGGGTGGGTGGGTTGCCTCACCGGCGGGCGGGGTGGGTGAAGCGAGGGTGGGGTGCTTGGTGCGCAGGCTGGATGTGGGAGGGGAGACGCCTGCAGGCTACGTCGGCCCATTGGCGCTGGCAGGCTGCCCAACCACCAGGCGTGCGGCATGGCAGGGCACGGGAGGAGGGCGTGCCCGACCCGCTGCCAGCACCAGGCTGCCCTTGCCGGACGCAAGCTTATTCAATCTCCCCGTCCCTCCCCTCACGCTGCCTCCCCCGCTACAGGGCCCCTCCAGCGAGGCGCTGCACCTGGGCCACCTGGTGCCCTTCCGATGCTGCACGTGACCTCCCTCCAATACGCTGCCTCTCCTCCCTTCCTCCCTTGAAACCCCCCCCCCTGCAGGGCCCCTCCAGCGAGGCGCTGCACCTGGGCCACCTGGTGCCCTTCCAGTTCACAAAGTGGCTGCAGGACGCGTTCAAGTGCCCGCTCGTCATCCAGCTGACCGACGACGAAAAGTTCCTGTGGAGGTGAGCTGTTCTTGGCTGCATGTATGTGTTGTATTCCATATAAAGGCACTGGTCTGTGTTCACGGCGCCTGCTGGCCATCCTGTCAACCGACGACGAAAGGTTCCTGTGGAGGTGAGCTGTTCTTGGCTGTGCACATGTGCTGCATTCCATCTAAAGGCACTGGTGTGTGTTCACGGCGCCCGCTGGCCATCCAGCTGACCAACGACGAAAATTTCCTGTGGAGGTGGGCGGGTGGGTGCAACATGCAGGGTGCCAGGTCAGCACGAGGGGCAAAGCACAGGTAGTGCCCGCACAAGTGACCGCGTGCCTCCCCCCCATGGCTGCCTCCTGTCTGTGGAGGAGCCCCGCCGGCTGGCACAACAGAACCGCAGCCCCTCTGCCTTCCTTCTCCAGCCTTTCCCACCAGCGCCTCTGCCCGTCACCCGCCTCCCTCCCCGCAGGGGCCTGTCCGTGGAGGAGGCCCGCCGGCTGGCGCGGGAGAACTGCTGCACCGCAACCAGCTTCACAGCACGCCTCTGCAACCCAAAGCCCCACCATATGCTCCATCTCTCTTGCCTTGCAGGGGCCTGTCTGTGGAGGAGGCCCGCCGGCTGGCGCGGGAGAACTGCTGCACCGCAACCAGCTTCACAGCACGCCTCTGCAACCCAAAGCCCCACCATATGCTCCATCTCTCTTGCCTTGCAGGGGCCTGTCTGTGGAGGAGGCCCGCCGGCTGGCGCGTGAGAACTGCAAGGACATCATTGCCTGCCCGCATTAGCCTGTCGCACACTTGCCCTGTGTCTCCCACCTCGTGCCTTGCAGGGGTCTGTCCGGAGAGGAGGGCCGCCGGCTGGCGCGGAAGATTTGCAGCCCCTCTGCCTGCCCGCATTAGCCTCTCATATAGCGCCTTTACCCCTCCCCCGCCTGCCTGCAGGGGCCTGTCTGTGGAGGAGGCCCGCCGGCTGGCGCGTGAGAACTGCAAAGACATCATTGCCTGCGGCTTTGACGTGCGCCGCACCTTCATCTTCTCCGACTTTGAGTACGTGGGCGGCGCCTTCTACCGCAACATTGCGCGCATCCAGAGGTGGGTGCGCAAGGAATGCGAAAGGCACGAGGGCAGAGTGAGGGTGTGGCACGTGGGGTGGGGAAGCGTGGCTGCCTGCCTGCCTCTGGCCGCAACTGCTCACGCAGCTGGTCGTGCATCCAGCGGTGAGGGCCCTGGAAGGGCAGGGGGCAGGGGGCAGGGGGATGTGTTCCGGGTCGAAAGGGAGGGAGGGAGGGAGGGAGGCGATTGGGCAGCACGTCCTCCTGCATTCCACCCACGCAAAACTTGCCCCTGCCAGTTTGCATCAGCCCCCCATTGCTCGCCCCACGAGCGCCCCGCCCTCCACCTGCAGGTGCGTGCCCATGAACCATGTTACTGCAGCACCCTGCTCACCAAGTTTCCCCTGATCACTCCCATTCGCCACGCTCGTTGCAGGTGCGTGCCCATGAACCAGGTGCGGCATCTTCCAGCTCACCCTGTACCCGCCGCTATCTTGCTCACCCAAAGTTCCGTTACAGCTCCCATTTCCCCCCATGGTTGTTGCAGGTGCGTGCCCATGAACCAGGTGCGAGGCATCCTGCTGCTCACACCCGGTCCTGCTGTATCCTGACCACCACTTTCCCCCTGATCACTCCCATTCTCCATGCTTGTTGCAGGTGCGTGCCCATGAACCAGGTGCGAGGCATCTTTGGGTTCACCATGGAAGATCACATCGGCAAGATCGCCTTCCCCGCCGTCCAGGTGAGGCACCCTTTTTGGGACTGGTGGGCGGGCTTGTCTGTGTGGGGGCATCGGCACCGTAGCGGCCGCGACCCGCTGCTGTCCCCGCTGTCCAGGCAAGGCTTGTGGGGGGTCAGCGATTTGCTCTGCAGAGTGTGGTGGGGAGGGGCGAGCCATGGTGGCGGGGTTACAGCCACGCTTGGGCGGGGGGTGTGCAAGTTTGGGGGGATCACAGTAGTCCCGCTTTGGTGGGGAGCGCGCACGTTTGGCAGGATCACAGTCCCGCCTGTCCAGTGGGGCACAGCTGCACTCTCCAGCGTGTCCCATGTGTGTCCTATGCTGCTCACCCCTTCCACTTGCCCACCCCGCTCTCCGGTGCAGGCCGCCCCTGCCTTCCCCGACAGCTTCCCCCACATGTTCGGCGAGCGCAAGGACGTGCGGTGAGTGCGGCAGGGGTGGCTTGTGCATGCAGTGACTAGGACAGCGCTGGGGCAAAGGGCTGGTGGGGTGTGCTTGGGTGTAAGAGGGCAAGGGGCGCAAGGTTGGCGGGAGAGCGCCAGGACGTTTGGTGAGCAGGCCATGAGCTGGGAGTTGCACCCTGGAGCGAGAGGGTAAGGTGTGTAGGGTCGTGGGGCTGTGGTCTGGGGCGAGACAGCAGGGTCACAGGGCTGGGCGGCTGTGCTGTAGAGCGGGAGGGCAACGGGCATGGCTGGGGGGTAGTGCACTGGAGCGGGGCGGGGCAGGGGTTGGAGAGGCTGCGCTCTGGTGCGCCGACTCCTTGCACTGCCGGCTTGCCTGCGGCTGTCGGCATGCAGCTGCCGGTCTTGCTTGTGTGCGACCGCGTCAGCCTCCTTCGCCCGCCTGCCCACCTGCCTCCCCGTTACGCAACCATTCTTCCTTCCGCTTCTTGGCAGCTGCAGCTTGCCCTGGGCCATCAACCTGTGCCCTCAATTCTCCAGTACGCATTTTTAACACATACCTGCCACGTGGCACACTCTCACCGCCCTCCCCCCTGCTCATAAACACGCCACCACTGCAAACCGCAGGTGCCTCATCCCCTGTGCGATTGACCAGGACCCCTACTTCCGCATGACTCGGGACGTCGCCCCCCGCCTCGGCCACCACAAGACGGCGCTCATCGAGTCGCGCTTCTTCCCGGCGCTGCAGGTGATGCAACTTCTCTATTGCTTGTTGTGTGTGGTGTGTATACTTCTGGTGGGGTGTGCACAGCACTCGCAGAGACGCGCTTCTTCCCAGCGCTGCTGGTGCGCCGCTTGCTTCTTCTTGTTTCGACTTGGCTGCGGTTGATGGGATGTTGCTGCCCTCATCGGCGCCAGGTGCTTCCCGGCACTGTTGGTGGCGCCGCTGGCTGGCTGGCTGGACTGGTTGCAGCAGCAGCGGGCGGCTGTTGGCCTTGCAGCCCTTCCCTGGTGTCCTGTTGGCCCTCTGCCTGTGCTTGCACCTTCCTAACCCTCGCCTGGCCTGCCCTTGCTGTCAGGGCGAGACCGGGAAGATGAGCGCGTCGGACGAGAACAGCGCCATCTTTGTGAGGTGCGTGTGGGCGCATGGTGCAGAGCTGTTGTGTGGTGACGGCGTGGCATTTACTGTTGCATTATGCGTCATGCCAGGCCTTCCCCACTCTCCATGTGGCCGTTGCTCCCTCATCCGACTCCTGTTCTGTCTAGCTGCAGCGGCACCCCGGTCAGAACAAGCGCAACATGAACAACGCGCATTGCCATTGACTGCCCCCAACTTGTCGTCATCCTCAGAAGAAGATTACAGCCCGAGGGCGTGGGGTTGAGGAAGCCAACAGGAAATTAAGCCAAAGGCACCAGTCAGCTACCATTGTCGCCATCCTCAATTTCCTTGTGCAGCGACACTCCCAAGCAGATCAAGAGCAAGGTGAACAAGTACGCCTTCAGCGGCGGCGGCGTAAGCGTGGAGGAGCACCGAGAGAAGGGTGGGTCGCGCCTGCTTGGCCGGGCAGTTTGCATTTCTGCAGGAATTATGTTGTGCTGGGTGGATGTGGCTTTGTTCTCCTCCCCAGGTTCACCCCCCGCGCTTATGCATGGACGCCAGTCGCTGGTCCATGCGGCACTGCCCCATGCCCACCCATGTCCCTCATTCGGTGCGCGCTTTTTTTTATTTTGTTCTTTCCTTCTTTCTTACCTTCGTTCATCTCTTCCTTTCCAGGCGCCAACCTGGACGTGGACATCTCCTGGAAGTGGCTCAACTTCTTCATGGAGGACGACGCACGGCTGGCCAAGGTGAGGGGAGTGTGTACTGCAGATCCTGCAGGTGTGGTCGTTTTGAGCGACTTTGCTCATGGCTCCGCCATTCCCGCAAGGCGCAGACAACATCCTCGTGAGGCAGCAGGCCGACGCCCTGCTGCTGCTGGGTAGCCCACCCCCCACCCCAGGCCGCTTAAACTCTGTTGAACCTTCACCGCCCGTGTCGCCTGCAGATTGGGGAGGAGTATGGCAGCGGGCGCATGCTGACGGGAGAAATCAAGGCGGAGCTGGTGGGGGTGCTCACAGGTGCGGTGCCCCCGTTCCTCTGTCTTGCCGCTTTTGTTGTGCTTCCATCTCACATGCCTTGGGCCGTGGGAGAGCGGGGGCCAACTTCAGATCTGTTGGGCTGAAAAGGGGGGGCAAGGCAGAGCTTGCGGGGGTGCTCGCAGGTGGGAAGGTTGGCGGCATTGGTTTTGGGTGGTGTGGGGTGGGGGGGTGTGCACCGGCACAAACCGGCGTGCGCGGCATTGAGGCTTGAAGCTCCTCGTCAGCCTCCTGCCCATTCGCCAGCTTTGATTGCCAACAGCATCATCCCCATTTAATGCCCCGCAGAGATAGTGGAGCGGCACAAGGCGGCACGGGCGTCAGTAACAAACGAGATAGTTGATGCGTTCATGACTGTGCGGCCCATGCCGTTTGACCAGATGTACGGCTGACTTAGACTACAGCTGTGCACCGTTTGACCAGATGTACTGCTGGGTTGACCAACAGCTGGCTGGCAGCTTGCACCCATGGTGGAGCGCACTTGCGGTTTGATAGCTGAGCATGCCAGCGCGCCCTTGCACCAGCCGCACCACAACGGCAGCACGTGTAACTTGCTGCTGAGTGTGTGGCGTGGCACGAGAGGGAGCTGTTGGGGGAAGGGGCAGTATTCGTAATTATAATAGTAGGCATGTGGAGCCGCTTGCCGTGGCAGCCTCGCTGTGGTGCGTGCCTGCATGCCGTGTGCCTCTCCGCCTCCTGGCCCCCTTGCGTGCCTCTACCGAAGAATGTGCCCTTGGGTGTCGGTTGAGGAAATTCGGTAGCCAAGGGCGGGGGGGGGGGGGGGGGCAATAGGGGGCCCACAACCTCTTTAACCACTGGTAGTGAGGACTGGGCTAGTGAGGACTGGTCTAGTGAGGACTGGTCCCCCCTGACGCTGCTCCCTCTGGCTATGGGGGCTCTAGTGCAAAGGACCCTCCACCCGATTAGTGTGCGCCCTTCACGCACGTTTGCCTGCGTTGTGATATTGCAGCGGTTTACACCATATACCCAGATTTGCATATGACACATATTCATAAAAACGTGATGCCTGAACAAGCACGGAATGCTAAGGGGATAATCTGCCATGCTTGTGGACTCCAAGTGGTTACTTCGTCATGTTCATCATTCGGCGTGCTGTGCTGCCCCTCATAAATTCATATTAGTTGTGATTGGTTGAGTAGGGCCGTCCGCTGCCCGCTTGAGAATCACGGGCTGGGGCTCCACACAGTACTCGGTGCGTATTCATATTCCTCTATGTATACCTGACCGTGATGCCGCTGGTGAGATCGTTGAAGCCATAGGCGCCAAGATCGGGGATTGTCGCAGGCCCAGTGAAGCACAGTTCTCTGCCTACGCCCACACCGTGCTCCCAGATGCAAGCCCTCAAGCCTGTGAGCAAGGGAGGGGCGTCGGGTTGAGGTGGCATGCGCTGGCACGCGGCAAGTCCTGGGTCAACAAGTGCGTGGAGGCACCCCCCACCTGACTGCCTGCCTGCATGGTCGGCTGAGTTTTCTGTCAGGCCACACTGCACTACCCTCTGCTGCTGCAGCCACCCACCTGCTTGCACCCTAAGAGATGAGAGTTGGTCGTTGCCAATGTTTGAATAGAAGTTCCCCTCCTGTCCAGGGGACACGGCAGCATAGTTGCCACCGCCGATGCCATGCTGCAGTAGGGATTCCGGAAGGCGGGCAAGGGGAGGTCGCGCTCAATCACGGAGTGAGTTGGGTGCATGGTCACGCAAACACACCTCATGTTCTTTCACGTGCGTGGGTTTGGAACTGGTGGGCCTAGGTGTACTTCATGCGCATACACTTCAGCGGCTGGACGCCGTGCAATGTGTGCGGCATTCTTCTCACCTGCCAAAACTCGGCCACGAGGGGCAAGCGCTGAACGCGCACGCATGATACGGTGTTGTCCAGGCTGCCTCCAGGGCTGCATGTGGACGGTTGGGACCGGGCGTTGCGCCAGGTGCGGGTCAGGGGATAGCCTTGTGTTCCATCACCGAAGCACGTTTGTCACCTCCAAAGCGCAGCGCATGCACCCGCACACCAGGCCCACCCGCCACTCGCAGATTGTCCAGGCGTGGCACATCCACAGGGCCCACAAACGTCTTTTGCGGCCATGCCCCATCATCTAGGCCGCCAACAAAGAGTGTGACCGCAAAGCCCGCGGGGACGCGCATGGAGCTCATGACGTCGTTGGCGATGTTGATCTCCGAGCCTGCAATGCCGCTCATGCAGCCTTGCATGACGCCGAGCTGGGTGGAGGTGCCCTGGTAGTTGGCGCCCTCATAGAGCTGAACACCGACCGGGCCCGAAACGGTCATGCTGATTGCGCGGTTGTCCCATCCCAGCGCGCCCAGGTTGGGGATGCTGCGCTCGCCATACAGGGTGAGCGCCTGGCCGCCGGCGTCCCTTAGGGTGACCGTCACGCCCGCCGGCAGCTTCCAGCTGCTGGCGGTGCCAGCGGGGAAGGGGGCGGCCGAGTCCTTGGTGTATGTGCCAAAGGGAAACTCCGTCTCGGAGCCCTGGTAGTCACGAGAGGTGTACACCTTGACCATGATGCGCTCCACACGCCACGAGCTGGCGCGGTTGTCCCAGCCGTAGCTGCAGCAGTGGGAAGGCGAGTGGGCAGGTGAGGGTGAGTGTGTGTGTGTGTGTGGGGGGGGGGGGGGGCGCGCGTTCATCCGCGACAGGTAGACACGCCATATTGGGCCCTGTACATGCAAGCCAGTGCAACACAAGCTGCAGAGTACCGGCTCCAATGGCAGAGATGGGTGGCAAGGAGCGAGGGTGAGTGGGGCTGGAGTTGCGGCGCACGATGCACAGCTTGGTCGCAAGATCAACGAGACCGCAGTTGTGTGCCGTATGCATGCAAGAATGAGGGCATGCACACATGGCAGTGCATGGAACATGCAAATGCTGCATGCCACCACTGCCGTTTGCAGAGTTGCGCAATGCACTCACACGTCCAGGCAGGGGACGTCATTTGGCCCCACCATGGTGAAGGAGCTGGCGCTGTCCAACTCGCCATCGAAGAGGGTCACCTGCACAGAAGTGGAGGACAGTGGACATGCCGGTAATGGGTGGTGAAGCATGCCACACATTCAGGCCGGCCTTGGGTGTGGCAATCCCGCGAGGTCTGGGTGTGGGATGCTTGTTCGCCAGCCAAAAGGGAAAGCTTGGCCAGCCTCTCATTGCACCCCCAGCGAGCCTTCCTTACAAATTCACTGGGCATGCCAGTCGCCCCGCACGCCATCCAAGCATGGCTGAATATGCTTCTCCCATGCGGCATCCCCCTCAAGTTGCCCTCACTGCCCCTCTCCAGGTCCTTACTTGGAAGCCTGCAGGAACCTTGAAGCTGCTGACGGTGTTGTCGGGCATGGTGGAATAGGAACTGTTCCAGGCCCAGTCGTTGGCCCAGTGCTCCGACAGGATGCCCTGGTAGTTGCAGCTATCATAGAGGGACACGTAGGGCGCCGGCGGGGCGGGGGGCAGCGGGGGCGGCGGCGGTGGCGGGGGCGGCGGGGAGGGTGCCGGAGGCGTGGGCGAAGGGGGGGGCGGAGGACGGGGAAGCGCGCTCACTACAAAGGTGCTCTCCTCGCCACATGCGGTTTCAAGGGTGCAATGAGCTTGTGCGGTGTCGGTGGGGCCGCCACAACCGTTGCAACGGGCCAGCCATGTATTGGACACCACGCTCTTGAAGCGAACAGTGCAGGTCACATCCGTTTGCACCTCCCAAGTGGATGCCTGGCCCTGGTCTGAGACCACGACCACCTCATTATCAGTAAGGATCGAAGCGCCCATGCCTGCGCGAACGGGGACGGCAGCGGCACCAGTGACATTCCTGACGCAATGACTTAGCTGCGCAAGGGTCCTTTTAGACGAGGTGTACGGCGGGGCTCCCTAGTCACAGGCCTGTAAGTGCACGCAATGCAACATCAAAAAGACTCCCCACCCCCCCCCTCCCCCACCCCGTAAACCGTCATGATCATTCTACGTTGATCGGCTCACAGTTGTTGCAGTAGGTCAAGAAGAGGTTGAAGAAGAAGAAGAAGAATACGCCCTTGGGCGTGGGTTGAGGAAACCAGCAGAGGTGTGGGCCCCCATCAAGAAGAGGTTGCCATCGGAGAGTTTGACGCGCAGGGGACTGGTGCCCACAAGGGTCACCAGCCAGGGGACGGTGGCATTCACGCTTCCAAAGTTGGCAATGTTGGGGTAGTTGGCAGGCGCGCCGTTGACGCAGCCGTTGCAACGCGTCAACGGCCGGTTGTTGCTGCGCAGCGCCAGGCTGACGTATTGCCCGCTTTCGTAGATGAGCGGCGAGGCTGCGGCACGTGGGGGCAGTTTGGTGTGGGGGAGGCCACATGTGGGAGGCGTGGTGGTGGTGGGGGCCGAGGAGGAAAAAATTGGACCGCTTGGCTTGCGAATTCTAGCGGCTGAGCGCCCCAACCGCAACCCCGGACAAATGCAGATTGTGATGCTGCGCAGTTCCCTTGCGGAGCTACTTACGGCATGCTGGAGCAGGCGGCGGGAGTGGCGGTGGTGGAGGAGGGGACGGTGGTGGCGATGGGGGCGGTGGGGGGCGGGGGAGCGCTACCACAGCCAAGTCGCTGTACTGGCTGCAAGAGTCTCCGATGGTGCAGCTTGCAAGGTCGGCGTGCGCCGTAATAATGTCGGACGGGCCACCACAGCCAGTGCACTGGGTCACCCATGTGTTGGACACCACGCTCTTGAGGCGGGTAGTGCAGGCCACATTCGTCTCCACCTCCCAAGTGGACGCCGCACCCTGGTCTGCAACCATGACCACCTCTAGAGAAGCATAGATCGAACCGCCCATGCCTGCGTGCAAGGGGGCGGCAGCAGCGCCAGGCACATGTGGACTTTTTTGTTCGCCGAAGACTGCAAGGAGTCTCCAGGTGGCCAAGGGCGAGGTGGGCTTCCCTGCCGAGCAGATGTTATATGTGCGCGTGACGGTGCACCAAAAGCACCCCTCTAGCAACTCTCGCCCCCTTGGCTAGTCGCTGGTGTATGGCTCACAGTCGGTGCATTGGGTCATGTAGAGGGTGCCCTCGGAGAGCTTGACACGCAGGGGGTTGGTGCCCACAACAGTCACCCGCCAGGGATAGCTGCTGCCAGGGTCGCCAAAGTTGACAATGTTGCCCAAGTTGGAGGGCGCGCCGCTGACGCAACCAGAGCAACGCTTCAATGGCCGGTTGGTGGACTGCTGTAGCAGGTTGACGAAATGCCCGTCCTCATTGGAGAGCGGCGAGGCTGCAGCAGGCGGGGTGTGATGGGGCAGGTCAGCTGGGGATGTCACCGGTGGGAGGGTTGGGCAGGCAGGGAGGCCACAAGGTTCGCCGTATGAGGCGGCTGAATGCCAGAGCTGCATCCGTACATGCAAGCAAGTAGGCTTTTGAAGTGCAACAGGTTTGCAATAACAAGCGAAGTTAGCGCGTTGCTCACTTCTCCTGCATCTGTTGTAGGCATGTGGGGTTGCATGCTTAACATGGCCAGCACCCAAAACCCAGCGGGGCACTCACGGCATTGTGGTGGCGACGGCGGGGGCGGCGGCGCGGGTGGGGGTGGTGGCGGGGGTGGTGGTGGCGACGGTGAGGGGGGCAAGGGCGGAGGCGAAGGCGGAGGTGGTGAGGGTGCACATGCGGTCGCACCCAGTGCAATGGGGTCAACTGCCCCCTCCTTGGGCCCCGACGTAGCGCCAGCCAGCTCTTGCTTCCTCCACCCGCACTGCTGCTTCAGGAAACACCCTATAAGGCGGCAGGCAGGGTGCATGGGATGGCCACGTGAGGTCCATGCTAGATTGGCAGCCCATTGGACACGGCCGGGCCGGGCCCAGGTTACCCTCCTTGGCGGGACGCAGCTGCGCCCGTCATTACCCCGGCTCATATTGCCAAGCAGCAATTGGTGTTCTAAAACTCAGGATCATTGCACCAGCAACCCTTGCCTCCTAGCCAAAGCCCTGCCACCTCATGGCCAACGCTTACTGTTGGCCACAGTCAGGGTGTTGGCATGGGTCCAAAACTTGCAAGTGGCGCTGGCCTGGCATAGCTGGCGGCATGCCTCGGGGGAGGCGACATCGCTGACAGATTGAATGTCTGCCCCTGCGTAATCGATGCCCTCCTCCCACTGGTTGGGGTTTCCGCACACACAGCCTGCGTCAAGGTGTGGGTGGAGGGAACGGGGAGGGAGCACGGTGCCTTGCATACCAGGTGCGGGTTGCATGTGTGCCTGGTACTACCCACTACTAGCGCACTATACTTGGCTGCACATGCACGCACGCTGAGGCATCCACCCAACCCTCGACACATGTGCATGTTCTGCTCACCTGAGCACACGACGTTGCTGAAGTGCGAGTTGCGCCGCATCGTAGCAGGTGAACAGGGGAGGGAGTGCAAGCATTGCGATTAGCACAGCGTCGCAAAGCGTGATGGGAGTTGAGCAACCATGGTCTCCACCCAGAGCACTGCGCTGCCACCAAGGCACTTTAATTACAGATAGGCAGCTCTGCTGGATGCCACGCGCTCTTCAAACACCTGAAAGTGCCGCAGCCAGGGTTGTTGACGGGGGTGTCACAAAAACGGCCGTCTCCAATGGTGATGGTGTTGGGGACGGCATAGGGTGTGGAGAAGGAGACCAAGCTGATGCAGCCCCTGACCCGGGTGCAGTACAAAGTGGCGGCCAGGGTGCCCCCGCAGCTTGCACTGTATTCCCGGCACCAGTCGATTGGGCGTCCTGCCACGCTCGGGTTGTCGAAGCGCAACATGTCTGCATGAGCGGGCAAGGCGGGTAGTTGGTCAGGTGGGATGGTTGGTGCGTGGCCTGCCTCAACTTCCCCGCTGGCCAGACAACGCAGTGGACTAACCTAGCCGACCGGGTTGGCAGGCAAATGCACACGCACCGCAGGGTAGGGGGGGAGCCGGGGGAGGGGAGGGCGGGGGCGGCGGGGCGGGGGCGCACTTGTCATATTCCATCCAGATGCGGTGGTGCGTGCTGCGTGGGAAACGTGCAGTTGAGACATATTCATGGGCTTGCCACAGGCGTCGTGCATACTTTAGCTGGCATAAATACAGCTTCCTTACAGCTTCCCCCTGCTATGCAAGGCCATCATCTGCACAGCATGGTCAGCGCACGCCGCGCGACTCTTCTGCCAGCCCTCTGTCCACATCTCACCTGCCACCGGTGAAGGCGTCTGCCTCCCAACGTCCCCCCAGGCCTCTGATTGCCCAATGGCCGAGTTTTCCGCGGCTGCAGGTCAGGGGCAAGTTACAGGCCAGTGCACTCAGTCTTGGCCTGCATGACGCGCAAGTGGCGCTGGCGGTGGAGCATGGCCGTGGAGCATGATCAACCCAAGCGTGAGCACGCAGCAAAGACTCACTAGAAGGGGAATTCTTGCAAGGCAAAGTCCCCTTTGCCCTGGTGGCCAGCGTCCACGTTTTGAGGAATGTGCAAGGCTGCAGGAAGAGGGGACAGGTGCCTGTGAGGGAGCGGACTGTGGGACATGCCCTGTGGACTGCCTTGCAAGTTGTAACACGGTGCGCCTGACCGCCAAGGATGCAACCAGGCCATGCTGGAGCATGCGAGCGCAAGTGATGGTGCTATTACGCAATACCTCTGGCGCTGATTAAGGAGATGAAAGAGTGTGTGCAGGCCTAGAGCATACCCGCACAGCTGCAGAGGGCATGTTAGGGTCCCACCCACCGGTGTGATCGGGTAGCAGTGTGTACCAGCCTGCGGGAGGCCCCCAGGTGCTGCCGTCGTACCCCAACCCTGAGGCGTACTGCCAAAACTCGTTGGGGTTGTAGTTTGTGCTGGTCCTGCAAGGGCGAGGTGGGGTGAGGTGGGGCCATTGCTGGGCACCATTTGCAGCTCAGGCAGGCGGTGCGTCTGCATGGAGCATGTGTCTGCATGGAGCTTGTGTGCTGGTGCATGGCAAGACATAGCATAACAGAGAAGCCAGTGCACAAGGGCTGGCCGCGCCTAGCGCATGAACTACTAGATGACACCCGCTGTGGCTGCAAGCTGCCCGCGGTTGCCGGCTGCCAGTGGGAGGCACCTGAAGTGAATGACGCGGCTATGGGACGAGTCGGTAGCCCAGAACCTGCAGGAGACCATGGGGCACTTCGCAGGGCAAGATGGGAGCTGCTCAAGCAACACTTGTCGAAAAGAATGCAGGTCAAAACACGGCCATTCCAGTGCTCGCCGTTCCCTCAAGCGAATGAAATGGCGTCACCGCAGGCGTGGCGCTTGCCTCAGGGCCCGCGGACTGCTGAACTTGCTGAGGGCCTGCAGGCCAGTCGGGGGGATGGCAAGGTTTTTTGGGGATTGCCCTTGAGGCTCACCCCCTGGCTCAACGGGCGCCAGCCATGACACCTTCACAACCCTACGAAATGTGCTTCAAAGCCGGACAGTGGTGCGGGGCACTGTGCAGCAGCACCTCATTGCACGCTCAGCAGCTCTTGCTCCCAGCACTCACTGCGCGGGGGAGGTGGCCCCAAGAGGCGCCGTTGAGGCTGCCGTCTGTGCCCAGAGCGTCGGTTTCAACCACGGGGAAGGTCTCGCGCAGCCGAAGGCTCGGGTTGGCCCCGGCTTTGTTCTGCAGGCGTGGTTGGGCGTGGTGAAGCACAAACGTAAGGGCTGGCGACCGAGTCGGGCATGGTGGATTCTCCCGCGCAACCAATGCGGCTTGTATGCCGCCTCGATGTCAGACATGCATCACACAATACAGACACCGTTGCTTGGTGCCATTGGAAGCGCCATCGCTGCCCCTCTCACCAGGTAGGACGCGATGAGGACCCAGCAGCTGCCGTCGGGCAAGCGCTCCATGCTGGCATCGCTGGGCATGACCGCCGGGAACTTGTCCCAGGGGCTGCATGGGGCGCAGGGAGAGTCGGTAAGCTCATGAAGAGTGGCACACGAGAAGATGAGCGGACAGACAGGCATGTAGGCTGGCACGCAGGCAGGCACGCATTAATGGCTCGATTCCTGCTAACGGTGCATGGACCACAAAAACACAGTGTTGCAGATGGCAACAAGAGGCCATCCAAGGTCGCACTCACTTGGCTGTGGGGGTGAGCTTCCACGTGGATGAGGGGGTGCCTGCAAGCATTACCATGCAGGCGATCAACGTTATCATACCTGTTGGTGGCATTCATGCGCGTGCGCTGACAACACCATGCCCACAAGCCCAAATGGCACCGCCTGCATTGTGCTGATGAAGCCTCGCACATGCTGTGCACCATCCCACACACCCGCCCCATGTGACGCCACCACTTCCTCTGTCGCGTCCCAATCCCATTACCTCTCATTGCAAGCCCACCTGCGATGTTTGAGTCGGGGTCAACATTCCTCACAGCGATTGTGCCTCCTGCAGCAATTGTGTCGGGCATGGGACGCTGCATCAACGGGCCAGCAGTGGGCGTGCCAACGGCACCACGAGACCGCCTCAACTCGTGCAGCCACCCAGCTCTCATGCCAGCTCAAGACACGAGGCCCGCAGAAGCAGGGTTCGCATGCTTGCTCCCTTGGCAAGCGCCTTCACTGGTGGGCAATACAAACATCCGCCCCAGCGGCAGGCCTCGCCTGGGTGTAGGAAGAAGAAAGGCTGCACTGCCTTCCGGCCCGCAACTTCGCAATCCGCAAAGTTTGCATAGCCGCTGTTAAGGTCCTCTACATAATCGTAACCCACATCCGTGATCCTGGCTGCACAGAGGAAGGCGGCAGGCGCACGGGTGGCGTCAGCAGAGGCACGTGCAGCGGGGGCCTCTGCGCCCTTGAGAATGAGCCACCCTGCTATTGTGCACGGCATTGGCTGGATTCCCCTGCTGCCTGTTGGGCTGTGCTTACCGTCGGAGACAAGGTTGGCGCCATTTCCATTGGTGACATACCAGTGATATCCCCAGACCTGCAAGCACATGGACCCGGCGCCACAGGTTGGCAGTGCCTTTTGCCGCTGCAAACCGCTCTAAGGAGGTGCGCCAGGGGCCAGAAGCCCATCCCACCCCCATGCATATGCCGCTGAGATCTCTAGAAAACAGTCATTTTCCAGGCACGAGCAAGACGACCCGAACAGTATCGTTTTGTGCAGGCAACGCACCCATCTCCAAGCAGCGGTGTTGCCGTACTTGATGCACCCCTCAACATATTCAATCTGCAGTATGAATCGGGAGAATCGGGTTCAGACAAAGGCCGCAGGCCATGCGTGCATCGTGTGGGCACGGGTCAGCCACGAAGCCACCTGCAGTTAGGCTTTGCCAGGCATTCCTCAAGACGTGCAACCACAAAGCCTGTCTGGCGTCTCACCTTGTACCATCCCTTGGGCCAGGTGGTGCTGCCTTGGGCCGTGCGGAACAGCTGGGGGGTGGTGGAAAGGAAAGGAAAAAAGGAAATGTACTCCCTTAGGCGTGGGTTGACGAAACTGGGACGTGGTAAAGGCCTCCTATCGGTAGGCTTCCGTTGGTTGCCCCCTCCTATCAAGTCCGAAGACTATCATGCAGGGTATGACGTAACACGTCAATCCTTAGGAGGGCCCAGCTACGATGATGTATCATTATCCTTCCGGCATAACCGTACCACTTGAGTCAAGTCATCAGCACGACTTGAACCCCGGTCTCCTGACAGATAGCTTCGCATCGGTTACCACTACACTATCCGGTGGTGTCCCAGGGCGGGGGGGGGGGGTGGTGGAAAGAATGTCTCCCACAACGCTGTGGACAGGGGAACATGGGTTGGGGAGGCTCAGAAATCCCGAGGGCAGACTGTAAACCCCCAAAAGCACAAACAGTGCACACCCTCGCAAACACAAAAGAGGGATGCAAGGGAGTAAGGGAGCGCAGCAGTGTGGGCAGCCTTACATGGAATCAACGTCCGTCATGGGTGCCAGGGACCAGGTGGGGGGCGGAGTGCCTGCATGTGGCATGTAGGCAGCTTAGGACGCCAGCTAACAGCCTACTAAAGGAAGGTTGAGCACAAATCAATCTCACAACCATTCTGACGATGTGTCGCTGGTAGCCATCATAGTGTGCGGGGCACATCGCGCAGACAAGCGAGCGTGACCCATTCCAGCTCTCAAAGCGCGCCAGTTTTGCCCAACACGCTGTGTGCGCAAGGTGTGTGGACCAGATCGGAACATGCACTCCACATGGCAGCCCTGAGCAAAAGCAGCGACGTGCAAAAGCCCAGGGAGACCTTGACTAGCGAATGCGTCGTTGTAAGAAAGCACCAGGGTTTCCCGTCCACAGGCAGCCTCAGGCAACCAGACAAAAGAAAAGCATGCTTCACATGTGATTAAACTCACCAGCCACGTTGTCAGCAAAGCTTGCGCCATCCTCCAGCTTGATGCCCAGGGGCCCACCGGCGTGGTAGAACCGGACCTTCTGCACCTGCTCCAGCCCAGCAGCCGTGGTGTCCGCAACGGTGGCGTACCCGCTGCCATCGCTGCCCAGGCTGGTGAGGGGCGCTGCAGCATGATGTAGCAGGGCTATTGCAGTCGGATTGCAGAGTCTGTATTGAGCACACCTAGAAACACCTAGGGAACCCTTTTTGCCACAAGAATTCTTCAAGAGTGTAGCATACACCGCGCCACCCGAGGCAGCGTGTCTCCAGCCAGCGCAACCCCCAGCAAAGCGCAGGCCCCAGCCAGCGCAGCTCCCAGCAAGCGCAGCCCCCAGCAAGCGCACCCCCCAGCTAGCACAGCCACCTAGTAAGCGCAGCCTCCAGCAAGCACAGCCACCTAGCATGCACGCAAAGCAGCCCTCACCGGTGCGGAGCTTGGTGCCGGTTGAATCGGTGAGATACCAGCTGCAGACGGAGAGGCGGGCGTAAGGTTGAGAAGTGAGGCCAGCAGGCAGCTGCAGCTCCACAGGCACCCGCGGTGCAGGATGGTGCCACTCTGCAGCCAGAGGGTAGCTGCATTTGCATGTGCAAGTTAAGAGGCATGGGCCTTACAGGCCACACCTTGCGGGCCGGTCAGGGCCCTTGCTCGCACCTGTGGCCCCATGTGAATTCTCCCTCGGCATCATACTTCATGGCACCTTCGGTGTACTTGACCTGCGGTTGTGAGAGGGTGGCATTGCGAAAGCCAGAAGGAAGGCCGGGGTGTGACGTGTGGTGCGCGCACAGTGCACCGCAACCCGTCGCAGCTGGCTGGCTCGTTTGGCTTGATTTCCTGTTTGGCTTACCCAACCCCATACCCTCGGGCTGCATCTTTCTTCCTCCACCAGCGCCCGGTGCATGCTCATGCTCACCTCATACCACCCGGCGGGCACGTTGGTGGCGTCGGATGAATCCTTGAACAGGCTCACCACTCCATCCACGGTGCCCACCGCACTGCAGGGGCCCAGAGGAGCATGAGCACGGTACTTGTTTGCAGAGAAGGGCCACACGGCAGGCTGGGAGTGGGCGGCTGGCGGCCAGGGCACCACAGGCAGGCAGGCAAGCATGACAGGACAGGATGCACCCTCAATGCTGGCGGTGCCCTCACCTGTATGGGTCTGCGGGCTTGGTTGTGGGTGTCAGCTCCCATGTGGTGCTCGGGCTGCCTGCAGGGATGGGGAGTGCAGCAGGCAGGATGGGTGCTCTGCGTCAGCCCAGGCTGCTGCCAAGGCCAGCCAGCTGCACACTCGCACCCTGCTTCCCATGGGGCTGCATGGAGCCTTTGGGTGCCGAGGTGGGCGCTCCACACAGAAAAAGGCGCCCTCGTGCACTAAGGGGACTGAACTGGGCTAGCACGCCCCTAGCATGCCTCTAGCACGTGCGTGGCTTGAGGAAGACAGCAGAGGTGTGCGCCAGTGCTCAGCACCTATCGACACAGCCCACACCCTTCATGGTGACCCACAGCCTCATCCTTGCCTGCAATGGGCGGGGCGCCAGCAAAGTCTGCGATGCCGACGGGACCGCCCTTGTGGTAAAACACGACGTCCTGCACCGCTTTTGCGCCGGTGAGGCCGCCAGCCGTGGCCTCTGCCACGGAGCTGTAGCCGCACGTCGCATACGCCGTGCCGCAGCCCGCGGCTGGGGTGGGGATAAGCGGGTCTGCAGCAGCGAGGAGGGAGTGCGACACTGCTACCTCAGTACGATGCAGGTGCAGCGTTCTTCTCATGCCGGCATGCAGGTGGGTGGCCGGGGCACGCAGGCAGCTGGCCGGTAGACAGGCAGGTAGGCAAGTAAAGCCTGCAGGCAGGCCCACAGACAGGCAGGCACGCAGGCAACCTTTCTCCCACCATGTCCCCCCTCCTACCGCTCTGCAGCAGCTGCTTGTTGTCATCCACCAGCCACCAGGTGTAGCCTTGCACCCAGGCGTCGTTGGCTGTGTACTTGATGGCGCCCTCAATGTAGCCCAGCTGCAGGAACCGGGGATGTGTGCCATCGGGAGGGTGCTCGGTTCAGCCCCAGTCTGAGGCGTGCTTGCCGGTGCACACGACACGGGGGCATGACACTGCATTTGCTGGCTTTGTTGTGGGACAGAGCAGCGAGTGCGGCCCCGGTCCCCGGTCCAGGCCCACTAAGTGCGGCATGCATGCATGCATAGGCCGCTGCCCCACGGCACGCGCCTTGTACCAGCCGGCCGGCAGGTTGGTGCCCTCATATGGGTCAGCAAAGAGTGCCACTGCTCCAGAGACGCCAGGGACAATGCTGCAAGGCAGAGCGGGCAGGGGCATCGCAGGGGGAGGGCCAGGACAGCGGTCTGAGCTTGCCTGGCAGCAGCACGTGTGCCGCACCTGAAACGCCTCCTGCAGGTGCAGCTGCAGCCGTCATTCTCAGCGACCTGCAGCGACCACTGCTGAGACGTACACGGTGTAACAGGAAGGAAGGAAGGAAGGAAGCGGAGGCCCCGCAGCTGCGGCAACATTGCACTATGCCGCAACCCTCCCATGTTGTCCGCTTCCATGGATGCATCTCTCACGTCGAGTTGATGGGCGGCATGGGGGGCCGAGGCGGGCTGGGAGGTGAGGGGGGCGGGAACTGCGCGCACTTGTCGTATTCCATCCAGATGCGGTGCTGGGTGCTGCAGGGGCGGTGTCAGTGGCAGCGGCAATAAGGAAGGCATGCTGGGGGGTGTGGCAGGTAGCAGCAGCGCTTGCTGGTAGCTGCATCATAGCCCAGCGTGCACCAGGCATCCTGATGGCTCACGTCCCACGAACAGGCATCCTGATGGCTCACGTCCCACAAATATTGAATGCGCTGAGCTCGCCCCAGTGAAAGTCGAGCTCTGAGCAGCAGTGCACCTGTGGTCTGTGAATACGTCATCCACCTCCCAGCGTTGCCCGTTGCCTCGTGCTGCCCAGTGCGCCACGTCCCCGGTGTAGAAGGGGAAGTCGGTCAAAGCGAGGTCCCCCTCGTTCTGGTCACCCAAGTTGGCGGTCTGAGGGATGTGTGTGGCTGCAGCCACGGCGCGGCACACAAAGTGCACATTCTCGTGCAAATGCCTGGTGCGCCTGCCACGGTAGCGCGCACTTGTGCACAACCGTGCCGATCTCAATAGAGGGTTCACTGGGATGCAGGGGTGGAAGCAAGGCCGTGCGGCTGCACTACAGCCGCCTAAGTAGGCAGCCCAAGCAAGCGGCACCCTACCTGTGTGGTCGCCCATCAGAGTGTACCAGCTGGCAGGCAATGGCATGGTGTTGCCGTCATAGCCCACCCCCGAGGCGTACTGCCACATCTCGTTGGGGGTGTAGGTGGCGCTGGTCCTGCAAACATGCACATAGATTGGGTTGTTTAGGCACTGGTGTATGTAGGTTACAAATGGTGCATCCTGCATTGCGTGATTGCCGTGCATCTGTGATCAACGTGACCAGGCAGCCAATATGAAAGCCCGATGTACAGGGGGTGATGGGTGCACAGACATGGGTGCACAGAGCAGGCAAAACAAGGAACATGCCCGGGACTGCTCACTTGAAGTGGATCTTGCGGGCGTGGCCCGAGCTCACAGCCCAAAACCTGCAAGTTGGCGAGTGGGATGGGGTGCGTCTTTGGGCGAGGAGCAGCCTTATGCACCATGCCGCATCCCTTCTGCTTGCCTGATGGCGCATGCACCCCAACGGCCGCACAGGGCCGAGCGAAGCAGCCCCAAGCATGCCGACTGGTATTGCGCCTGGCAGCTACAAAGGCATTAAGCACATGCCCGCTGCCTTGCCTGAGCGCACGGGACCCGTTGAACTTGCCGAGTGCCTGCAAACGGCCGGGCCAAACAATTACCTTCAAGAGCGCCCCAAGCATTGTGCACTAAGCCTTGCTAGCGCGGCACATAAGCAAGTGGCTTCCAGTACCAGGGCACATCCGTTGGACTCTCAGTTGTCATTACGGCCAACGTGCTGTGCCGTGCCCCCTCCACTCCCCAGCCACTCACAGCTTGGGGGAGGTGCCCCCAGGAGGCGCCGTTCAGGCTGCCGTCTGTGCCCAAGGGTGATTTATCAACCACAGGGTAGGTCTCACGCAGCCGAAGGTTCGGGTTGGTGCCTGCCTTCTTCTGCAGGCATGTGGGCAGGCACGTGGCCAATCCGGCACACCATCCAGGTGGAAGGCGACAATGCTGGTGCCACCTTCAAGTGCTGGTATGTAGCACTCAATTCGCCATCACAGTGCACCAGCAGTGTGCCAGTGCCAGCGTCGTGCGCGCCAGCGCCAGTGGTGCCCCGCTCTTACCAGGTAGGACGCGATGAGCACCCAGCAGCTGCCGTCGGGCAGGCGCTCCATGCTGCCAGCGCTGGGCACAACTGCCGGGAACTTGTCCCAGGGGCTGCACGGGGGGCAGGCGGCGGGGTCGAAGGGTCGAGGGGTGACTGCAGCTGGGGCCAAGCACAGTCTCTATTACAGGCCGGCAGGCCGGCAGGCGGATGCTTGGGCGGGCGGCCAGGCAGGCAGGCAGGTGGCGAGGAATGCAGCTGCCGGCCGGCCGGCAAACGTAGCCGTACGACAAGTCAACGGGTGATCCAGCAAAGACCATGAAGTCGGGACCCGCCCGTCCAGCAGCAGCCCTTTTGTGAGGGGAGTGCAGGCTACAGCAGGATCACTTGACCGTCGGGGTGAGCCTAAAAGTGGAGGATGGAGCGCCTGCAAGGAGAGTGCGTGGGGTTAACGTTGGGAGCACGCCGCACCGGCATCCCCGCCTCAACTTTGATCCACCAAGTGTCAGCTACCGACTAACTACATGAACAGGTGGTTGTTGCATGCGCATCGCTGGGAAGCTCCCGGGGAGCTGGCTGGGCCAAGGGGCAAAGGCCTGTGCTCCATGACCCACCGTCTACGTTGTTCATCACGTTGCCGTCAAAGTCCCTGACGCCAATGGGCCCTCGTGCAGCATCCACGGGCACATGTACTGTATGAGTATCGTGAAAAGTGTTTGCATGCGGGAACCATGCGAGCGGTGAGATAATGGGGGCTGGGTGTGCTCAACCGTTGGGAAGGGGAGCCGCCCCCCCCCCCCCCTCCACAGTGCTCAAGGCTTCCCTTGGAGGCGTGGCGACCGGCATTAGGAGCACGCGACAAAACACATGCCTGCCGCTCATGCTGCCCCTTCTGTTTCTGCCGATGGTAGGAAGCACGTCGATTGAAACGGCTTGCCAAGAGTTGCCCCCCCCCCCCCCCCACCCGCAACTCCCCACCGTTGTGGTAAAACACAAAAGGCTGGACGGCCTTGCGGCCAGCCTCCTCGCAGGCTGTAAAGTTTGCGTAGCCGTCGGCGATCCCGTCGTTGATGTAGCTGAACCCAGCTTCGGTGATGCGGGCTGCAGCGGCGCGAGCGGGAGAGCGTGCAAATGAGGCGCACGGCACAGGTGGGGCTGTGCGAGTGAGGCGCGCGGCACAAGGGAGGACTGTGCGAGATAGGAGGCAGAATGGAGGGGGGCGCGCGAGGGAAGGGCATGAGACAGATGCAAATGCAAGTGGGAGGAATGAGGTGGGCCACGAGTGAGCGCTGTGGGGCAGGGCCTTGTAAGATACTTCACAAGCAAGCAGAGTATGCTGGTGAGGCCAGCGCGCACGTGCTCCTGCCGCGCCTGTCCCTGACAGGCACACATGCATGGCGCCGCATGCCTGCCCCACCCCCCACCCTCCACCCAGCCGGGGCAGCAATCACACTTACTGTCGACCAGCTTGACTCCGTTTGCATTAACTGGGTACCAAAGCCACCCCCAGTGCTGCAAGCACGTGAGCCAAGTAGCAACAGGTCAGAAGTGGGGTGGGCTGCATATTGAGCACTGCATGCGGAGCAAGGCAGCGCCAGAGCCAAAGCCCCGAATCAGCTGGCATGCATTGCATGTTTGTGCAACTTGGTGCGACACTGCCCCCGATCTTGGGTCAGACAACTTACCCAGGGCCAGCCAGTGACGTATTTGATGCATCCCTCCACATACTCGATCTACAGACGAAAGGGTCGAGGCAAAAGCATTGTGCAAACCGAGCAAAGGCTGGGGAGCCGGGTCCCTTCCACAGTGCATGGCGCGGTGGGACCCGCTCTCGTGTTGACAAAAGGGCGGTGCCCCCTGCTGTGAGTGAGCATGCATTTCAAACCCCACCTTGTACCAGCCCTTGGGCCAGGTGGTGGTGCCCTTTGCCGTGAGGAACAGTTTGGTCACTCCTCCGTTTGACTGCCCAGCCACACTGCAAGGGACTTGGGCGCGGCGCGGGGGGAGAACGTCAGAGCAGGGAGGCAGGCAGCGGCCATGGGCGGCAGAGGGCGGTACAGGTAGGCGCTGATGCATAGAGAGAACGAAACAGTGTGGACATAGCCTTACAGGGAGTCGGGGTCCATGACGGGTGCCAACGACCAGGTGGGCGGCGGGGTGCCTGCAAGGCAAAGTCAGGCCCTTGGATGCGTCGACCGGCAAAGTCAGGGTCGGCGTAGAGGGGAGCAAAGCAAGCGTAGCATGCGCAAGACAGGCGCGTGTCATGAAGCAGCGCAAATGCACCGCACGCTTACCGGCCACGTTGTCAGCAAAGCCCGCGGAATCCTCCAGCTTGACTGCCAGCGGCCCGCCGGTGTGGTAGAACCGGACCGTCTGCACCTGCTCCAGCCCAGCAGCCGTGGTGTCCGCAACGGTGTCGTATCCGCTGCCGTCGCTGCCCAGGCTTGTGAGGGGCGCTGCAGCGGGGGGAGAGCGGGGAGGAGCAACGCCGTCTGTGAGCTACTGGAGCGTGCGTGCACTGGTCTGGCAGCTACAAGCAATACATGCTACGCACGCATCACAGCAACAGCAACATGGATGCAAAGTGCAGAAGCAAGACGAGGTCCCTACCCGCACGCAGCTTGGTGCCTGACGAGTCGGTGAGGAACCAGCTGCAGGGGAGGGGAAGGGGCGTGCACACGCACAGGTGAGAGACGGTACAGGTACCAGGTGAGAGGCGGTACAGGTACCCAAGTGACAGGCGTTTGGATGACAATAAAGGGTGCAGCTCGGCAGGGCACCTGCCGATGCAAGCGGCAGATGCGCCGGTGGCCTGAGGCAGGGCGAGGGAAATGCGTGCATGGCGGCGCGACAGCGGATGCATGTGCCTGCCAGCAAAAGCGTATGCCCCACTGTTCACGCCTCTCGCTGGCATGATCTCACGTGTGGCCCCATGTGAAGTCGGCATCGGCACCATACTTCATGGCACCACCGGTGTACTTGACCTGCGGGTGCCAAAGCGGGTGGGGGGAGGTGTGGGTGCCACCTCGCAGGCACACCCAACGCATCGACTCCTGGGCCAAACGGCAACTGCCACGTGGTTGTTTTCTGTCTCGCCGTGTATCCGTGCACCCGCCGGATTGCTTTGCACTGCTGGTCACAAGTCTTAGTGCATCACTGCCAGCTCACCTCATACCACCCGGCAGGCACGCTGGTGGCGTTGGTTGGGCTGGTGAAGAGCCTTGTCGTGCCGTTCACGTCGCCCACGGCACTGCAGATTGAGGGTGTGCAGGGTGCAGGTGGGCATCACCCACGGTTGGTGAAAGTGTGCAGCAGGCATCCGGCTGGCAGTTCGCTCCGGGCGTGCCGGACAATCATGGGTGACATGAGCGCACCGGCTCGGGACCAGGATGGACTGCCCCCTGGCAAGTCAGGGCAGGATGTGGTGCCCTGGGCAGGGTGTGGCGCCCTTACATGAATGGGTCTGCGGGCTGGGTGGTGGGCGTCAGCTCCCATGTGGTGCTTGGGGTGCCTGCAGGGAGATGGGAAGTGCAGCAGGCGAGATGGGTGCGCATGCGCTGGCAAGGCCGAGGAAAGCCGAGCAAGGCGGGCGTACTGCTGTCTTCAATGCCGCGCGGGGTGCGGCGCAAACTCCGGAGGCTGGAAACACAACAGCCCCACTTGCCTGCGATGGGCGGGGCGCCAGCAAAGTCTGCAATGCCCACGGGCCCGCCCTTGTGGTAAAACACGACGTCCTGCACCGCTTTTGTGCCATTGAGGCCGCCAGCCGTGGCTGCTGCAACCGAGTTGTAGCCGCACAGGGCATAGGCAGTGCCACAGCCCGCGGCCGGGGTGGGGATCAGCGGGTCTGCAGCAGAAGGAGGGAGCGCGACGGCACTACCTCATGGCCATGCATAACCATGCAGGTGCAGCGTTCAGCTCCCACAGGCAGTTAGTTGGGGGGCAGGTCACAGCAGAGGGCACGCAGGCTGCTGGCCGGTAGACAGGCAGGGAGGCAAGCAGGCATGAAGGCAGGGCCGCAGGCAGGCACGCAAGGCAGGCAACCTGGCTCCCAGCTTGTCCCCCTCTCTTACCGCTCTGCAGCAGCTGCTTGTTGTCGTCGACCAGCCACCAGGTGAGGCCGTGCACCCAGGCGTCGTTGGCTGTGTACTTGATGGCGCCACCGGTGTAACGCACCTGCGGTGGTAGTGGGGTGAGGGGTGGGGCGGGGGCGGGGGAAGGGGCAGAGCGTGCCATAGGTTCAGCCGGGACGGAGGGAGGTGCATGTGGCAGCGCTGTCACCCCATCTATGGGCGGCACGGCACAACGCAGGGTGCCAGGCACTGCCCGCTGCTGCCCCCTCAGAACATGGCTCGACCTAAAGCGAGGCACTGTTTCACGAAGTGGCAGCAGTATTACAGCCTGCAGCCGCGCACGCACCTTGTACCAGCCAGCGGGAAGGTCGGTGCTGTTGGATGGGTCCCTGAACAGGCGCACGGCTCCAGAGACGTCGCCAACGATGCTGCAGGGGGGCAGAGGGGCAGTATCGGCAGAACCACCCGTTTCCGCGTGCACACCACGTGCACTTGAAAGTGCATTGCAGCCGAAAGGCAGCAGGTGGCAGCGGATGCACCAGTACTGTCAGTACCACCCTGCAACTCCACGACCCGTCAACACAACCAGACGCCGTGCAGTCGGTGAAGGGGAGCTCAAGCCCAGTGCCACGTGGCACATGCCTCACGTGGAGTTGAGAGTCGCTGGCGGTGGCGGGGGCGGGCTGGGAGGCGTGGGCGGTGGTGCAGGCGGAGCCGGGGGGCATGTCTCGTAGTACACGAACACCCTGCGCAAGGGAGGCACATGCATGGGCAGAAGGTGAAAGGGCGGTGCAGGGGGATGCTGGGGGTGTGCTGGGAGGCGGATGGTAAGTGTGGCTGGAAGGGCGCACGCATTGAGCCCACGCATGAGTGGGCAACTGCAGAGTGCTCACAGGCGTGCCCTTGTTCAGCATGGCGGAAGCAAGCGCCTGATGCGCTGGGGCCGCATGCATGCCGCGCTTGCCAGGAAGGCGTTGCATGCAGGCATTGTGTGCAAGAATGGGAGACTGCGGGGTGCCCGCTGCTCTCCCTTGGGCCCCATGTCCTGTCCACACGCCCCAGCATGCATGCAATGCCCTGACGTGCCAATTATTTACGTTGCCTGCCAGCAAGTGCACCCGAGGACTTGCCACGTGCTGCAGCGCACCTGTGGTGGGTGTCACAGTCAGTGGCATTGTCACCAGCGCCGCCATCGTCCACCTCCCAGCGGTAGCCGTCGCCCCTGACGGCCCAGAAGGCAGTGCGTGGCTTGCTGCAGGCGCGTAGGCAAGGGCAGAGCAAACGTCACGGCGCGTTGCGGCCTTGGCTACACGCATGTGCAGCTTAGCTGCCGCTTGCACAGGCCGGGCAACGGTGCAGCAACAAAAGTGCACACGGCTGCCCTCAGCTGCCCGCCCGCCACATGCCAGCGCAGTAGCAGCAGCAGCAGCAGCAGCGCTGGCGTCAGTCGCTCCACCAGTTTCCAGGTGCAGCCCAACGCACTAGAGAGGGAACTCGGTGAGTGCCCTGTCTCCCATGTTCTGCCAGCCGGCGTTGGCCAGCTGCGGGATCGTCTCGGCTGCAGGAAGGAGGCGAGGAGGCACACGGGTGCCGGAGCGACTCGTTTGGGCACGACGCAGGGCGCAGCGCACGCTCGGCAGTGCTTTTGTGGTGGGCCGGGGGGCACAGCCGCACAGGGATGTGCGCATGTGGAGGAGCAGCGCCGCCAGGCAGCCAGCCAAACACATAGCAAGCCAGCAAGCGGTGCGGGCCCGATAGCAGGCCATCACCCCCGCACCTGTGTGGTCCTCCAGCAGCGTGTACCATGCCTCTGGCCAGGGCAGGGTGCTGCCGTCGTAGCCTGTCCTGGAGGCGTAGGCCCAGAGCTCGTTGGGATTGTAAGTGGTGCTGGTGCTGCAGTGATAGAAAGCAAAAGATGGAATTAGGGAGGGAGCCACAGAGGGAGCAGCAGGGCAAGGAGGTGAGCAGGCAGTGGGGGCACGTAGCCCAAGCGCCCTGGCAGCAGGGGCAGCAGGCGTGTGTGGCCAGTGGGCTGGGCAGCCCGCTGAGCAGCCAACGAGCGGTGCACAGCAGCACAGGAGGTGACTCCTAGCAGGTGCTTGTGTAAGTCCCACGCGCGCGCTTCTCTGCCAGGCACCGTTGTGGCTCGCGTGCACAGCATGGCACGCTTAGCAGGCACAGCATGACACGTGAAACAGGCACAGCATGACACGCGAAGCAGGCACAGTGCGTCGCTCACGTGAAGTGGACCTTGCGATCGTGGCAGGAGGACTGCGCCCAGAACCTGCGGAAAGGCGGGAGCAGCCGGCAGCAGCAGGTGACACGAGCACAGCGCGCACACCTGCCCACCCCGGTGCTGCTGCAACCTCCGCACGAGCAGCTGGCACGGCGCCTGCTTCCTGCTGCTGCGTGTTCCGCTGCTGCTGCTGCTGCTGCCACTGCTGCTGCTGCTGCTGCTCCTTTTGATGCCGGTGCGGCTGCCCACTTGCCTGAGCGTGCGAGTGCCACTCAGCCTGCTCAGTGCCTGCAGAGCAGAAGGGTGGGTTGCAGCCTGTCAATGGTGTTTGCAGGAACTGCGAAACAATGCGCACCTTGTGCAACAGCCCCTCCATGAGCCTTTGCCTTGCCTCAGCCTGCAAGCTCAGCCGCTGACCGCCTAGCACGATGCAAGCACGTCACTTGCCTGTGGGCTGAGGTGTCCCCACGATGAGGCGGCAAGGGAGCCATCGGTGCCCAGGGGGCTGGTGTCCAGGGAGGGGTAGGTGTCGCGCACACGCAGCTCAGGGTTGGTGCCCTTCTTGTGCTGCTCAGGAGAGGGGGATAAGAGCGCGGGCAGGCAGGCTGGTTGAGAGTGGGTGACCAATGCTGGGCACACCGGGCAGTCCCGGCTCGAAACAGCGTCCGGGCAGCAGGGTGCAGCCCCCTCTGCTGCTGCTCCTTCTGCTGCGGCCTCTGCTACTGCTGGTGCTGGATACATAGCCGCCAACACCCAATTCATGCGGCAGGCATATGCAACCCAGGTGCTCACCAGGTAGGACAGAATGAGCGCCCAGCAGCTGCCGTCAGCCAGCCGCTCCGTGCTGGCAAAGCCGGCCGCGGCGGTGCTGAAGCTCACCAGGTTGCTGCAGCCAGCAAGAATAAGAAGAAGAAGGTTACAGCCCGAGGGTGGGGGGTTGAGAGAGCCAACAGGGAATCAAACCAAAGGCACCTGTCAGCTACCATAGGGTTGCTGCAGCAAGCAAGTGCGTACGCCTGTGTGAGCGAGCAGGCAGCACTTGTGGCGCAGGGAAGGAGCCCAGCGCATGCCGCCGCGTTCAGCAGGAAGCGGCGCGCAGCTCGCGGGGAGGCGAGCGGGCACGCTTGTGCCGCTTGCCCAATGAGCAGCAAGTCTACTTCCTGCACAATCCAGCCTGTAACACAACCCCATCCTCTGCCAACCCGAACCAAGCAGCCACTCACTCCTTGGGTGCCGAGGAGGTGGCGGGCACGATCTGGCGGGTGATGCCGGGGCCGGTCCACTCGAGCGCCATGGCGGGCGTGCCGGCATCGTGCAAGTACTCAATCCGAATCGAGTGCACACCGGCGGAGAGGGTGACGCTGCCAGACTTGGTGGTGTATGCGTGCTGCAGGGAGGGGGGCCGAGTGCAGCAGGCAGCACACACACACACGAGGGTGAGCCATGGGCAGGCCGCACACCTGGTGCCCGCTCGGCTTCCGCTGGAGCCTCACCGGTGACCACAGTCAACAACCCGCTGCCCGCTGCTGCCCTCTGCTGCCCTCTGCCGCCACGTGCAGGCAACACATTTTGCGCTCAGCATCCGCTGGCTGGGAGGGCGGGAGCCTCACCAGCAGGCATCACACACCAGCCCACCAGCCCGCTTCCTGCTGCCCTCCCTCAAGGCTGCCCTCTCCCAAGACTCACAGGGCCGTCGTGGTTGACAACCAGCTTGTCGTCAATGTACAGGCGAGCGCCGGCATCCGCCGACAGGTGGAAGGTGTAGATGCCGGTGGCGGGGGCGTCGATGGCGCCAGAAAACTGCACGGGCGAGCAACAGAGGCAGGGAAGGCGGGGGCGGGGCGGTACGTGTCACGTGGATTGCAGGCTTGTGGCATACATGGCAAACGAGGTAGGTGCGGCAGCTGGTGGGCATCACAGGCAGGCATGAGCAGGAGCTCTGTCCACCCACCGATCGGTCTACACAGCAAGCACAGCGGCGGCGCGCGCACCTCGGCAGCAAAGCTGTCGTTGACGGAGAGGCCGGGGATCAGGGGGGGGAGGCCGTTGGGCGGCGCGCCGTTTAGGGAGGCCAGATAGAGGCTGGCATCTGGCGTGAGCTCAGAAAAGTCGGAGGGCAGCTTGGTGCCGTTCCAGCCAAAGATGCGGGCCTGCAGGCCGCTGCAGTCAGCCAACGGCAGCAGCAGGGGCAGGATGGGCGCTCAGGAAAAATCGGCATGGGTGCTGATTCTTGAGGAGCAGTGGCGGCAGCTTCAACACAGCTTCCCCTGCCCAAGGCCCCTGAAAGCAGCGCTGCACCCGGCTTCCCCTGCCACTCCGAGCCCTCGAGGAGGGGCCGCAGCAGGGGCTCAGCACGGCCCCATCATGAGCATGCCGGGCTGCCCGTACTTGGACGGAGGCGGAGGGGGAGGTGGCGACGGCGAGGGCGGGGGTGGTGGCGGCGACGGCGGCAGCGGCGGAGGTGAGGGGGGCGGGCTTGGGGGGCTGGGACCTGCGGGCACACATGAGGGGGCACGTCAGCCAAGGAGGATTGCCGACGTGGTTCAGCGCGGCAGCGCGATCATCTATGATAGGCACGGGGAACCACACCCCATTGCCACGGCGGGAGGTGGCCGCTCACCCGGCGGGAGTGGGGGCTTGGGCGGGGGCGGGGGCCGAGGGGGGCGAGGAAACGGCGGGTTGGGTGCGGGGCTGGGAGGTGGCCTGGGGCTGCACATGGGCGTGGGGGGTGGGCACGACAAGACTGCTCAGCGCTCGAGTGCAGCTGGCCGTGCCACTGGCTGGGGGCCTGTGCTTCCCAGGCACGCTTGCGCAGACAGCAGGCCGAATAAATGGCCTCCGCTGTCAACGTATGTGCTCCACAGTGTCACCACTTACGCCTGGGTGGCACGTGGAGGCGAAGGGACGGGGGGCGGTGGAGGAGTGGGGCGGGGTGGCGGGGGTGAGGGCGTGGGCGGGGGCGGAGAAGGAAAGGGGGAAGGGGGCGGCGGAGGGGGCGGGGACGGAGAGGGGGCGGGGGGAGGAGGCGGGGGAGACGGCTTGGGTGGGGGAGGAGGTGGGGAGGGGGACGGGGGTGGGGGCGGGGAGGGAGAAGGCGGAGAGGGAGACGGATTGGGCGGCGGGGGCGGAGAAGGGGAAGGGGGTAGAGGGGGGGTGGGCCCTGGGGGCGAGGGGGGTGGTGGAGGTGAGGGGTTGGGTGGCGGCGGCGAGGGTTTCGGTGGGGGTGGTGTGGGAGGAGGTGGCGGAGCAGGCGAGGGCGGGGGTGGGGGCGGAGGCGAGGGTGGAGAGGGCGAGGGCGGGGGGAAAGGTGACGGAGGCGGCGGGCGGGGGGAGGGCGGAGGCCTCGGTCTGCAGCAGGTTGGCATAAGATGTAGTTCAGGAGTGTTCCAGGGGTGGCAAATGGGGTTTCAGGGGTTACTCCATGGCGAGACAGAGGCCACAGCAGGCTGTCAGGCGCTCTGCCACACAGCGGGCAGTTGCTGGGGCAGGCCGCTGAACAGGCACTTCCGTGAAAGTGTGGCGCAGCGGCGGGTAATGGCAGGACGGGCACCGGGTGCGCTTCGGAAGGGACCGCATCATCATGTGCCATGTGCTGCAAAGCATATGCCCCGCATCGGCGGTGCAGTCCAGGAGTGCCAACGGCCCTGCAAGGTGCAGCGGCCCTCCGCCCACCCAAGTGGTTCCTTGCTCACACAGGCGGGGGCGGGCTGGTTGGCAGGGGTGGCGGAGGAGGGGGCCGTGGCGGGGGGGGAGGCGGAGGCGGAGGGGAAGGCGGCGGTGGGGAGGGCGCGGGCCTGCACATCAAGGGGGGCCGGGGGAGAAAGAGGGTGGGGTGGCAAGGAGCAGCGCTGCGTGCGGCAGGTGAGCACGACATCCCGAGAGGTTCCACTTGCCTGTGCCCCGGGGGGGAGCAGCGTGCCTGCCATGCTCATGTTCAGCGCTGCCCTTCTCCCAGACTCACGAGGGAGGAGGGCGAGGAGGGAAGGGGGGCTTGGGACGCGTCTGCAGAAGGCCGCGAGCCCGGCGTGCAAACGGCGGCGGACGCTGCGCGCCATCGGCCTGGCCGCCAGCGCCAGTGCCAACAGGCACAGAGCCACGGCGGCCGCTCGCGCCGCCATCGCGCTTCTAGCCGTCTTCAGTGCGCGCAAACTCCTTCCTGCACGTTAACGTTGTGCAAGAGTTTGAGATGTGGCACCCAGCTGCCTGGATAGCGGCAGTCCTGACCCTCCCAAGTGCCTCCTCGTTACGGCTTTCACTGGCGGTAGGCCTCCGTCTGCGCAGCCAAGTTATGGGCAAAGCAGGTTAGAAGGAGGATTGCCAGCTGAATAAAAGCGGCAGCCCAGAAAGAATGGCAGAGTACATCCAACGGCGAGGGAACCAGGGAGGGTGGCAACCTGCGTGCAGGGGTACGCCTGGACGGACCTCGCAAACGCACTTGTCTTGCAGACGAAGTAGAGCAAAAGGACACCAATTGAAGGCTTAAATCGGATTTGAGCGGCGGCGATGCAGCAGGATGATCGCGGGACCAAGCGCGGGGACACCTGCTGCCTGCTGACTGAGTGCTTAGCACTGCAGGATGTCACCAGGGGTTCCCTCGGAGTTCCCCCGCCTCCCTTGTGCAACACCACCCCCAGGCCCCGTGAGTATAAGGCGCCGATCCGTTGTGTGCCGTCAGGAGAGCGCCCAGTTACTAACGTTCGGAGTGTTGAAGGAGCGGCCGCCCCGCCGACTTGTCTGGCTTGAATGAACAGCTGCCACACTTGTAAGCACACAAGCACACAGGCAGATTAACTATCACTTGCATCCTTTGATCCTGCGGGTGCACTGAGAGCAGGGGTGCTTCTTACAAGGGCATGCACAGGGCGTGAATGCCCAAGATTGTCGGTCACACGCACGCCGGATCATGATTCAACACCACTCTGCCTCGCACGCAACATGGGAGCACCGTTGATTCAAGTGCTAAACTGCAGCTAGAATCCGATTGTCGCCGCGTGGCTTTAGGGCCGTGCGGCAAGTGGCAGTGAACAACGCAACCAGGCCAGGCGGCCAAAACCCCACGAATGCACACAGTCAACTAGCAGGTTTCACCCCAAGCGTGGCCAGCTCAGCATGGTCGCCAGCTCAGCACGATGCCGCCAGCGCCGCACATCACGATTTCTAGCCACTCTGGGTGTGCAGCGCACAGTGCCACGCTGGCCTCACACTCCCTTGCCAGCGCTGCCCGACGGGCTGCCGTTGTGCCAGGTCAGCACAGAGACTGCGACCTGCGGAGCGGTGTACAGGGAGGCCAGCGGGCTCCGCAGCGCCGCTCAGCTGCAAGACAGGAGGCTTTACACCACCAGGCCAACAAACCTGCTGCCCCCTTTCACTGTCCATCCACTCTATCCGACAAGGCGCGTCCCTCACCTCACCGCTTCCCCTCGACACCCGCGTGCCGTGCGCTCACCTGCCAGGCGAGCAGGCAGGCAAAGGCCATCAGTGCCATGGTGGCGGCCCAGGCGGCGCTCCAGGTGCCGCCACCGCTCTCCAGCCACACCCCGCGCTCAGCGGGGGTCAGGCGGTTGGCGTGGCGGCGAGCAAACCTGCGGCGTGGGGGTGGGGGTGGGGGCCGGTAGCAGCACGTGATTGCACAGAACAGAGGACAGCGCCTGCCCGCGCCACTGCAGGTGGGGTTGGGGCAAACACTGGCAGCCACACAAACGTGCCCAATAGCAGCCCATCAGTAAGCGGGCGCGATGCCCACGTGCGGCCACTGCCGGACAGGCCCCCAAGCCAGCACTGAGCAGTCACTGCCGGGACAGCCACCCAGCGCTGAGCAGTCCACTGGGAGCGGGCACGATGCTCCAGCGCGGCCAGTGCCAGGACACATCCCACCCAGCAAATCAAACACTGCCAGGACAGCCGCCCAGCGGTGGGAACCACTCGCTGCGAGCGGGCCCGGTGCTCCCGCGTGGCAATGCCAGGCCACACCCCCACCCAACGATGGGAATGCAATCACTGGCCCCTCCGACTGACTGGGTGCGGGCGCGGTGCTCCAGCGTGGCCAGCGCCAGGGTGGTGAGCAGGAAGCAGCAGGCCGCGGCCCAGCCGCCCAGAGCAACGCAGGGGTCCAGGCCCGCAGGGAAGGAGGCCTGTGGCGGGTGGGGGTGTTGCAGAGTGGGATGTTTGCAGTGCACTGGTCCAGGCCAGCAACAGCGGTAATAGTTGAGTACAACATCAGCAACAGTTCTAGGCACAGGCTAGCGATGCAGGGGTGCACGCCGGGAGGGAAGGCGCCTGCAGCGGGTACCAGCACAGAGCGGGGCGAATGCAGACGGCTGCCGAGGCAGCGCCTGAGGGGCAGAGCGCCGTGCGTGCTGAGGCAGGCAACGAGTGCTGTGGTTGCCAGCTGGCGGCACCTGTGCACACCGCTGAAATCCGCTGCGCCGCCGTGTCCCTGCAGCACTCCACCCAACACGGCCGCTGCAAATGGCACACCCCAACTGCTGGCACACCCAGACCTCTGGCAGGCCGCTGCCCCCACCTGCTGCTCCTTGAGGCCCGCACCCACGCTCAGCGAGGCAGACAGCAGGGAGGTCAGCCGGTCGGCCACCCCGTGCAGCACGGCTTGCACCTGCAGGCAAGGAGCAATGGCGAGCAGGAATCACGCGTAAGTGCATGCCTGATCATCAATGATTGGCTGCCTGCTGGTCGTGCCTGAGGCCTGAGGCCTGCTCCCGCCCCTTGCTGACCCCCTGCCCACGCTAACCCACGCCCGCCTCTCCCGGCCCCATGCCCCTCGCCGCCTCTCGCAATCGCCTGGCCCCTCGCCTCTCCCGACCCCCTGCCCACAAACCACACTCGCGACTGTGTCTGCGGTGCCACCAACCAGGCTGCCTGCATGCAAGCCTACCCCGTGCGTGCCCCCCCCACTCCCCACCCCACCCCAGCGGTACAGCGTGGGCGCCCCAGCTGACATGGTTGGAAGGGTGCGGGGCCCGCTCAATTGCAACGACTACCCCTCTAACTACACGTGCATATCAGCAGCTTGCCCAGCAGTAGCGCGCCAGGCAAGGCACCCATCGTAAAATGGATGCTAGCAGCAGCCCACGCAATGATCAGCGCACGCATACTACGGCAGCTTGGCTTGCCGCTGATCCGGCACCCCCCGCCCACACCAGCAGCATACAAGCAGAAGCCCGTGCAGTGTGACCAGCGCAGGCATACAATGGCAGCTGATCATAAGCAGCACCCGCCAGCCTCCCAACGAGGCCCCTGCTCCTTTCCAGCCAGGGCACACCCCCTATGGGGCTCCTCCCTGATCAGGCCATGCCTGTTCCTCCATCCCCCGAGCCCACCCCCATATGGCTGAGCATCCTCACCTGAGGGGACTGGAAGTAGGGTGTGGCGCACTGCGCGCTGTTGTCCTTCATTGCGCGGCCCGCCAGCGCCAGCTGCAACTCGGTGGGGCAGGTGCACAGCAGGCTCAGCAGCCGCCAGGAAGCATACCATGAGCAAGGCCTGTGGCAGCAAGGCCTGCATTACCCAGCTGCCATGCCCTGATGCAGTGCGCCAGCTTTCTTGCACCCGCACGTGGCGTGGCGCCCCTGCCACCCTGCTCCTCACCACATGCCACCCACAGGCCGTGGCACGCACGCATCTCGGGCAGGGCAGGGCAGCGGAGGCAGGCTGGGAGCGACGCACGGGAGGGCCGGGCAGGGCAGCAAAGCAGGGGGGCTTGCCCCAGCCTTCAGCCTTGCACGCCTCCTGGTTGCACCGCACACACACCAGGCCAGACATGTAGGCAGGCAGGCAACCGGTCAGGCAACCTCCCACACCCTCACGACCGGACCGGGCTGTGTTCCTGGGCAAGCAGGCAGCAAGGCAGCCAGACACCTAGAAACTTGACACAGTAATCCCACACTCACCAAGATCGGGGTGTTGTGGAGGAAGGTCGGCCAGAACAGTCCTGTCACAACCATGAAAACGGCAGCAGCGCCCCAACCCGGCAGCCACACTCCGGCAGGACACCAGCACTCACCCCGATTGGGATGTTGTGGAAGAAGGACTGCCAGCCCAGGCCGGTGACGACCATGAAGGGCAGGCGGGCGCCGGCGGCCAGGGACCACAGCAGGCCCGCCGCGGCGGGCAGCGCGGCGCCGGGCGCGGGGACGGGCAGGGCGGCCAGGGCGGCCAGGTGCAGCTGCTCCCCGGGCGGATGCATGCTGAACACAGGGGGGAGGGACAAACAGGGAGCACGCACGGCGGCTGCAGGGACAAAATGAAATGCCTGCCTGCCGGAGCGCTGCCAGCCCTGCCTGCCATGCTCTGTGTGCACCCACCCACGCGGGGGGTAGGGCATCCTCCCACCTGAACACGAGCTTGGTGAAGGTGATGATCCACGCCCTGCAAGAGGGAACACAATCATTATTACTATCAACTTTATATTGCTAACCAAGGTAATTTCATGATACTCTTGTGCAGCAGGCACAGTGATGCAGCGGGTGCATGCTTGGCGCGACTGGGGATGAGCGGCGCGGGAGGCTCTGAAGGGAGGTGTGGGGGCGGCAGGGCGGGGGGCGGGACGGAGCGCAGCAGAGAGGAGGCTGAAGGCGTGCAGTGCAGTGTGCAGCGGCGTCAGGGTGAACCCCCACCCTGCTGGGCGCCCCGGGCAGGCGCAGGCGGCCCGCGCGCCGGCAAGGGCGCGGGGTGGCCAGATACCCCGCCCTCTCGTTCCTGGCACGCGCTGCTCCTCTCCCGTGCTCCCCATGTAACTGCAGCTGCTGACCTGTACTGCAGGTAGCCAGCATGTGGCGCCAGGCACAGGTCCCCCTGAGCCGCCAGCCAGCACCCAAAAGCGCCCACCTTGGCACCTGTACTGCTCACCTGTACTGCAGGTAGAAGTCAAAGCGCCCACCTTGGCTGCTCACCTGTACTGCAGGTAGAAGTCTCGGCCCACCAGCCAGCGAGCGTACACCGGCTTCAGGCCCACAGCCGCCAGCCAGCAGGTCGCCTTGAGCAGCGCCCCCGTGCTGCTGGCCATGCTACCCACAAAGCTGCGGTGAATGCAAAAGGCAGAAGTGGGCAGAGCATGGTCGGAGGGAGGGGACAGGCCACCGAGAGCAGCGCCCGAGCGCCGCCGCCGGCGGTCGGCAGAAAGCACAACGGGAGCTGGAGGACACACAGGCGTGCAGTGGGAGGGGATGAGGGAGGGCGGCAACCTTGGAGGCACCATGCACTTGGCCAGGTTGAGAGGATGGCACAGCTGCTGCCCGAGGCAGAGCCGGCACTGGCAGCGCCGGCGACTGCGGCGGCGCCCGCCCACTCCCAGCACCTGCAGCCTCACACCCTTCCCACGACTCACCGGGACACATCATAGGCCCAGCACAGCACGAACACGGCGGCAGCGCGCACTGCGTTGGGAAAGGGACGGCGCAGGAGGGGCGCCAAGGTTGGTTGAGGAGGCACGGCCAGTCAGAGGTGAGCCCCAGCAGCTGCAGCTATTGCTGGCTGACTGGCCAGTGGCACTCACTGTCCAGGGAAGCCAGGGCGCCCTGCCGCTCAGCCTCAAACTCCTTCTCGAGCTGCGGCTCGCGGAACCGGCGTGGGGGGATCATGGCTGCAGATCGTATGGAAACACGAGAATAAGAACTCTGGGCAGCCACACCAGCTGTGTGTAACCTGTCCTGGGCATGGAGGTGTTGTGCCCTTGGCTTCCGTGCCCCGTCAGCTACTGGGCGGCTGCCACTGCCGTCCAAGACCGTGGGAAGACCCGTGGAAGGTTGCCAAGCACGTGGGAAGCAGGCTATGCCTGCTCTGTTCATATTCATGTAGAAATCCCTGTGCTCAAAGGCGACCACCAAAAGTGTTGTCAACAAGGTGGTTGCCGGGAGTACAGGTGCGGCCATGCACAGGGTGCACAGAAGGTGCCCCTCCGCTAGTGCTGCACAGCGCCGGCGCTGCCCCTGGATACTGATGCCGCTGCTGCCTCGGAAGCCGCACTCCTCCCCCAACGCAGCGAGGCGCACACGCCCTTGTGCCCGCCTGCCCTCCTCCGCCAGGCTAATGGCAGGTCGTCCGTGTCAATGGGACATGGCCGCCATGTCAGCGGCTGGCATGGGGGGCCCTGCCAGTTGTGTGCGCCTGCGCAACTTGAACTTTACCTTAAACTTAAGAAGTGTAGAGTCCACACACCCCGTCTGCACGCGTAGGCCTGAGCACATATTATATTATACATGTGTTATTTTACAATGCTTGTACCCCCGACAGGAGTCTACCAGTTTCTGTGGACGTCGTGGGAGCCCATCGGCAGTGCGTGTACTGCAGCACTTGTGAGCGACTACTGGCACGCTCTGTCCGGAAGCGGCGCACGCCCTGGCTGGCGGCAGCACTGCCCATGATGAGGCTGCGTAGTGCTCCCGTCCATGCGCTGCTGTGTGCTGACACCCAGAAGACACGCACCACAAAGAAGGGCGCTTGTGTGCAAGACCACATGTAGAGCTGTTCATGGGCAGGGCCGCCAGATGCCTGTTGCCGGGGCGTGCACACTCGTGATGGTGCACCAAGCAGCTTGGTTGACGTCATCTCTACCGCCCCTGAGGAGGTGGCACCCTGTCATCTCCCGTGGCCCCTGGAGGCCAGCACCTTCTGCTCACACATCTGGCCTTGTGCAGAATTGTGCGCTGCCGCCGCCTGTGTTCGAGAGGTCGGGCCTGCCACCGGGTTTGCCGCGCGGCAACGTTCCGCACAGGATCGCCTTGGAAGCGGCAGGCGCACAGGGTGGGTGTTTTGAAAGCGGCAAGTGCTCAGTGCAGCGCGACGCGAATGCTCGACGCACGGGCACTGTGCTCCTCGCCACTGTGCGCGCGCGGCGCCCTCGGCTACAGCAAGCGGGGAGGTCGCAGCCGTCCGCGCTCGGCTGCGCGCCGCCTGGTGCTGCAGCAGCTGCCGCCGCTGTCCCGCTTGCCATCGACGCTCCACCCGCTTTGTGCCGCTCCGCCTGCAGGCATGGCGCTGGATGTGCCAGACCTGCCGCAGCTGAGCAGCGCTGATCTGGAGGCGCTGTTCAAGCCCCTGCCAGACCAGGGGGCATACCAGGAGCTGGAGCAGACAGCGGCATGGCTGCTGGACCCGAGCCCTGCCGGTGGGGCGCCGCCTGCCGCCACCGCTGCCCGCCGCTGCCGCTGCCGCTGGCCCCGCTGCTGCTTTCAGCGCTGCTTACACCCCAGCCCGCACGCAGATGCTTCTGTGGCGCAGTATGCAGGTCCCAGTGTGCGGAAAGCACGATGACACCTCTGCTCCCACGCATGGTGCAGGCAGCGGTGACCCGCTCGTTTATGGTGGCACCACGGCACCCGGCCTTTCGCCCACCGGCGTCGGTGAGCCTGCCGCCCTGCCACCCACTGCCCGTTCCCTCTATCCTGCATGCTCGAACCGCACCCTGGCTGCTGGGTACCACCAGTGCGTGCAACAGTGCTCAGCAGTCTGCAGCTGCACGCGGCGTGCGCATGACGCCGGCAGGCATGCTGACGCGCGCGCCTCCGCGCCCTCCCTGGCCTCCTTCCTCTGTGCCCCGTGCCCTGCCCTTGCAGCCGGCATGCCAGCAGACCTCTTCTTCTCAGACTCCTTCCTGGGAGGTATCCCGGGTCTCTTCCCCGCGCCAGCTCTGGCGGCCGACTCGCTGGCTGCGGCCGCTTACCCCGCCGACAGCAACGCAGGAGGCAGTGGCACGGGCAGCGGCGCCGGCGCCTTTGCCACCGCCGGCGTGCCGGCGGCAGCGGTGACTTCGGTGCCTGCCAGCAGGGCCAAGGGGGGCAAGAAAGAGCTGACGGAGGAGCAGAAGGAGCGTATCAAAGCCAAGAACCGACGGTGAGACTGAGGGAATTGGGGGGGGCGGGCGGCAGAGCGCCATACTGCGTCCGCATGACTGAATGCGCTATTGCTCTGGTGCCTGCGGGGTCTGGACTTGCAACCGGGAAGCAACAGCAGTCCAAGGCGGCAGGGGCGGAAGCGCGTTGCTGTGGTACCACACAGCACCGCTCCTGTGCCGCTCTCTCATCCTCGACCTGCTCTCCCGCCCCGTCCGTTGCTTGCAGGGCGCAGAACCGGTACCGGGAGAAGCAGAAGGCCAAGGCGGCAGAGGCGGAGGCGGAGTACAGCCACACAGCCGCCGAGCTGCAGCGGCTGCGGCTGGAGAACACGCGCCTGCAGGTGCGCGGGCCTCCCTCTGCTTACCATACGAAATGAAACACATGGTTTGGCATGAATGTGGCATGGCCACCAAGGGGCGCCCAGGGAGGTGTGGGAGAATGCGCGCTTGCAGATGTGCCGGGCTTCCAGGCAAAGCGCGGCAGGCGGCCATGCTGCCGCCGCCCCACTTGAACTGGCGGTTTTGTGGCTCACATGCCTGCCTGGCCGCCCGCCCCGCCCCGCCCCGCCTTTGCGTGCTCGGCAGGAGCGGCAGGCGACGATGCAGCAGGTGCTGGCAGTGAGGGAAGACTTCGTGACCAGCCTGGAGGAGAACAAGGTGGGGGCAAGGGGGGTAGGAAGGCATGCTGTGGTGTGCTGTGCCAGTGCAGCGCTGTATGGGAGGAGGCGTTGTAGGGGCGGCCTGGGGTGGAAGGGTTACGGAGGGTGCCACCCGTGAGGGGTGCCACCCGACCCGTTGTGACCACAGCCCTCCCCCCCGCCCTGCAGGCGGCGTCTGACAAGGAGGCGGCGCCGGCGGGCGCGCTGCCGTGCAGCAGCGGCAGCAGCGGCAGCACCGCGCAGCAGGCGGCGGGCGCCCTGGCGCTGTGCCACTCTCAGAGCTCTGGCGGGTCTGTCGATATTGACGCCGCCACGGGGCACCGCTGCCCACTGACGGGGCTGTCGCTGAGCCAAATAGCGGAGCTGAAGCAGACTCCGCCAGAGGCTTTGCAGCGCAGCTGGCGCAGCATCGCACAGCGGCTGACGTGAGCGCCGCTGCCCCGCCCTGTCATGGGTGCATCACCTCGCGCTCGTGCCGCGCCTCTCTGCCCGCTGCCCTGCCTGCCTGTACTACTGCCTGCACATGATGGGGCAGGGGCGAATTTTCCCCAGCTCTGCTCCTCGCTCACACACAGCCGGAGCCCTGCCTGCCTGTGCGTGGCGCTGCCCCGCCCCGTCCCGCCGCCCGTTGTGTGTGCATCACGTCACGCTGGTGCCGCGGCTCTCTGCCTGCTGCCCTGCCTGCCTGTGCTGGGTGCACTGCTACCAGGCTGCGGGGCCGGCCCCTGCTGCGGCAGGCAAGGCCGTGCACCTGCCAGTGTGCTGCTCTGCCTGCGTGCCCACACATGCTCCCTCCCCATGTCCCCGGCGCTGCCTGCAGGTCCACGCTGCAGAGCCTGGAGGCGGCGGAGGGCAGCCCAGACGACACGCTGGCGGTCAAGTCGGAGCAGCTGCAGCAGGAGGTGCACAGCATACTGATGGAGGGGGTGAGTGCTTTTCCCGTCAAATCCAGCAGCAAATCAGTAGCAAATCAGTAGCAAGCAACATGTTGCTGGTCTTCTGGGCGGGGCTGCGTGATGGGTGTGAGGTTCATTTTGGGGGGGGGGGGGGGGGGGGGGGGGTTGTTTGTCAGCTGTGGGGAGACTGAGGGGTCCCTGCAGACTGGTCAGACCCGTGCCGCAGCCAGCACCCCTGC